>JAUTXW010005304.1:107500-131072 GCA_030620095.1 Kuschelorhynchus macadamiae
ACCACTTGATTTCAACATAATACTTAATGGTTTTGCACAATTTGATTTCTTTAGGCCTCTCTTTTTTTAACATTTCAGTAGGCCGCCATTTTGTTTCACCACATTGGATTTTTACCAAAATGTTACCAGGAGATCTCCATGTGGCGGAATTGAGAAAACGTGTTTTTCGTCATCTAGGGCCCTGAGACGTGAAGATCTGAAAAAATCTCGGAGAGTGATCACAATACTTCCCTTCTACGAGGGAATTAAAACGAAGACTTTTCTCTAATTCTCTCTTGAAGTGTCGAAAATGACGAATTTTAATTTGGTCGGAAACAATTTGACATGTTTCATCAAATATGTTTTTGTAGAATTCAAAAATGTAACAAAATTCAGGAGATTCCATTTAAAGAAGTCATGGACATCGTCGTACGTACTACGTGGCTCATCTGCATATTTGATTTGAAAATTCTAGATAAGTTTATAATTTTCTGCCTAATATAAATCATGTTGCTTTAGGCAGTCATCCTTCCGTTTTGATTTTCTTTTGCCAAAATATTCCGTTTTAGCAACTCGTTTCGACAAAAAGGACACACAAAAAGCACCAATAAGACCGGAAAATAATTATGCAAGAGGCTACACGGGTATTCTGTGATAAAGCACGTTGATTAATTTTGTAATTAAAATAGCTCCTTATGTACCTGAGAGGGCGCTTTGTAATTTGTTTTCCTGATGACGCAAATTTTAATAACTATGCACTACGCTATTACGACTTGTTTTACGAAGAAACCCGAGTGGAAAACTTAGTCTTGAGTTACATTACTCGGCGGTATTAGACAGCAAACAAGGTAAACAGAAGGCGTTCGTTTTAATCTTAACGTCAATAAATATTTCTTAGACGTAAGATCCTGTTGCATCTTTAAATATAAAGACGCGACACAGTTTTATGTGCTTGTAGTAATGAAAAACCGGGGTATTGCAAAATGTTGAATAGAATAAAACACATTTTATCTTTTAGGAAGAACATATGTTGGCTTGGAAGTATTACACTCTTTTATAAGAATTTATATTTATAAACAAACAAGTTAAACACGTGTGTCTCATGAAAAATTGAAAATCAATGCTGTTAAATATAGTGCAGGTAATATTTTACTTAGGGGGTGCATGCCAGCTTCCGATATAGGAAATTTGTCTTTCGTTCATGGTTTCATGGATCAACATGGTTATTTAAACATATTAAGGGGTCACTTAAACCAAAATGTTTAGAATCTAGGATTTTATCCTATAATAAGTATACTGCGAGTTTGGTAAGACAGTGAATGATCCAAAATATGCGGCAACAACTTCATATAGAACCAAATAAATCGGTAAATTTCGTTTACCCGGAACTGTGAAGTGTGACCCAATTTAGATCTGTAGGTACATAGTCAGGGGCGTGCAGTCCATGGAAGCAAGGGAAGCAATGCTTCCCCCAAAAAAATTACAAAACATCTTCTAAAATGTAATTTTTGAAATAGCAAACCATTAATTTAGTTTATATTAAAAATGCCAAAATATTATCTTAATTATCAAGCCCATAATAAATGCGGCCTTGACTCCGACCCAGCCACAATAGAATATCGAATTGAACCTATGCGGGCCGCTAGCTTCTCTGCAGCCAAGTCCTGTATGCTTGATTTCCTGTGAATCGAGCCAGAGGTTGTTGAACTTTCCACCGGCTGGTTGCAATTTTTGCATTTCAGTCGCGTGCTTTAAGTAGTGATGGAAGCTATCGTTGGATCGTATTGAAATGTTACCCGTTGATTCCAATATAATACTTTGATGTTTGTGTAAAATCTGAGATAAATTGGATAAGTAGCTTTTTAATGTTTTTTAACAATTCACTAGGCCGCCATATTGTTTCGCCGTTTTGAATTTTTACCAAAATATTACCAGATCATTCCCATATGACCCTTAATTTTTTATATGAATTTGAAGTCAATCGGGTAAGTAGTCTTTAAGCTATCTCGCAAACAGACAGACAGACAGACAGACCGACAAACGGACTGACGGAATTGAAAAAAGATATTTTTTGGCATCTAGTGACTCCAACACATAAAGATTTGTAAAACCTGAGAGGGTGATTATTCACTATTACAAACATTTTATTTAGCCGCCATTTTGTTAGGTCATTTTGAATCAGTGCCACAATTTTACTAGTTGCCGCTTATATCACAATTAGTTATGGCACACAATGTGAAATCGAGCCATTAAGCATTTTCATCAGGCTGAATTTTTATATATTTTATTAAACCGCCATTTTGTTCCCCATGTTGGATCGTAGTAAAATGTTACCACTTGACTCCAACATAATACCTGATGTTATTGTAAAATCTGGGATAAATTGGATAAGTAGTTTTTTAATAATCATTTTTTTAACGTTTCACTAGGCCGCCATTTTGTGTCGCCAAATTGGATTTTTGCCAACATGTTATCAGGTCATCCCCATATGACTCTCGGTCAATCGGGCAAGTAGTTTTTTAGCAGACAGACCGACAGACAGACAGACAAACCGACGGAATTGAGAAAACATGTTTTTCGTAATCTAGGGACTCTGAAACGTAAAGATCTGAAAAAATCTCGCAGGGTGATTTTTTCACGATTACAATGGAATAGAATAGTTTATATTACCATAAAATAAATTATTGTGTAAAGGGTCGTCAAAAAGTATATACATATATATAAAAAAAAGAAAAAGTATAAAATTAAAAATAAATATAAACTCATAATACATATTAAAAAACAAACACAAATAAAAACGTACATGTTAAAAAAATGTTTTTTTTAGAAAAATAAATACACATAACATGCAATTAAAATATAAAAACTCTGAACAATTCGCACAAGAATATGGAATAAGAAAAACAAGACAAACTATTAGTATAAATACTATCATGTGTCAAGCGGAAACGAAACGCTCAAGACCGCAAATATTCTTGTATCGAATAGAAAGCTTTATTAATAAGAAATTGTCTGTATTTATGAGATGGTATACTAATGACATTCTCATTTCTACTCTTGTACGAATTAGTCTTCCCTTTTACGAGGGAAGTAACTAGTAACCAGAAACCTACTTCTTTGACCCAATTAGAATATTTAGAAGGTATAAACAAATATACTGTTTAATTTTTTCCGTTTTTATATGATTTTCTGACCCACTGCCTGAACTGTTCCCAGTTTGTTTCAAACTAGTATAAATTTAATACAGTAAGGTGACAATTTTGTTAATACAATTACTTATGTACAAAAATTATAACGTCCACTACTGTGTCGAAAATTACGTCGAAACTTAACTTTTTAATGACGTTTTGAACAACAAAGCTCCATTCAAATCTCGAGGGGATCGGGAAATTTCTTATGTCAAATCAAGCAGACTGCCCCACGACATTTTCTCACTAACAATATTAGAGTTGTGCGAAACTTTTGAACACGCTTAAAGTCTCAGTGGATAAAAGTTACTTTTGCTTCAGTTTTTCATTTTTAATACGATATGAATTATTGTGTATTATTGAAAGTTTTTGTTTAATTTTTCTACTGCGAAAATTACTTTTTAAGTTTTATATTAAAAGTTGCTAAACAACCCAATTCTTTCCGGTAAAATTTTTTTACGTCCTAATAAATAATTTAGCTAATTATTATTTAGGACATGAATAGTTTTCATACGTATACTGCCTGACACATGGAGAAGGTAAAGGCTGCCATTTTTTAATTTCAAAAATATGAATTTGAACTTTGAGATATTCCTATAACGCCACAAGAGGCAAATTTTCTATGAAAAAAAAACCATTAAAAATTACTTCACGGTTGACCGGAAGGAATCCCTACATTTTTAATTTTTATCGATTATCGTATTCAGCCTAAAATTAGTTTTTCAACCATATTTCACAAGTTAGCTTTTGTTTTCAAAATGGCGACTGAATTGCATTTTTTGAAAATTGAACCTCGTAGCTTTATACAAAAAATACAGCCCCTATAAAGAGTAGATTTTGTGTCGGTGAGAGCATTGCATATTTTTCCATCCACCGTTGCAATAATAAGAATATGATTCACTAGAATTTATTTTCCTTGTAACAAAATATTGCTAGGATTAAGAGTGTTTATTTGACTATCAATATATTCTTTTTCAGCGATCGAATGCTTGGTAGTTGCTTTAATAAACTCTATTTTAATAGGTCTGCAGTATCTTGCAGAAGAGGGCCTCAGATTTTGCCAAATCATACTTGTGGTTTCTTTAGACTTTGAATTTCGAACAGATAACTGAAGAGGAACAAATAACGACATAAAAACACCAGCATCACTTGCATCTGTTTCTATACTCTTCTGATTATAAGAACTATGACCCGAACTGCCATCGAAACCCCATTTTGATATTAAATAAATTTGATTTAGCTGGTCTTTACGTAAAGAAAATATAACTTCTTCTTATATCCGCATTAAGCGTTCAGAAGTATGATCCATTAGATCTTGTTTATTTTTATACTTTCTTTATTTGGATAGCAGATTTTTTTTGGTTTTCTGCAAAACTTTGGAGGATGGAAATATTTCTGTGTCTTTAGATCTTATGAGGTTGTATTGATGCCTCGTAAGTTTTGCATCTACTAATAAGGAAAGGGCTTCTTCACCCGGTAACTGCTTAGAGCGAACGACATCTTCTTGGAAGCTTTTAAAAGCCCTTCGGTACTTGGAGGCTCGCAAAGGTGAAGATATAACTTGCTTCAAAATCTTCGAAAAATCGTGCTGGCTAGAAGCTCTTCACCTCATTTGAGTTGGGTACGTTAGTTTTGCAATCGAGACTTGTCTCCTAAGTTCTCCTGTTTTTTTTTCTTTTACTTCTCTCCGAACTTTCTTCAAATGATCCTTTCGGGCGTCCTTTTTGTTGTCCTGATGTTGCTGAATAATTAGTAAAACTTATTGATATCTCTAACCAAGATTTGTTTTTTGATAGAAATGTAACGGGTATTCGGTTTGCGTGTTGCCATTTTTCTTTAAACTGATTAAAACAGTTCAAAATACACACAAAACACTTCGATTTAAAAATGGTTTTAGGTAACATAGAACGAAAGCTTTCACGGCTTTGGTCAATTAAGAAATCATGGTTCTTGGGATTAGACTGTCAAATTGGAATTACTATCCGACGTTTCGCCTTCGATTGCACGAGGCATCTTCAGGGATCTTTACTCCACGAGATCTGAACACTGAACGAACTCGAAGAGATTCAGGCGAGCTTTTATACCTGACTTGTGCTCGCCGAACCGTGTCTCTGTGTTAGGATCGGTTTTCACGTGTGATGTAGACCATAACCCGCGTCTCTATTGAAATTTTTTGTATGTTTAAAAATTTCCATAAATTCTCTAATTTTTCGTTTATAAAAACCTGGAACCGATGCTAGAACCTTGGTTTCATTTACATTTATGAAATGGCCAATGTTATGCTGGTGTCCAGCTACAGCAGATTGAACAATTTGTTCCTTTTTAAGACATCGTTCATGTTCCTTAAGTCTAGTTCATATTGAACGTCCTGTTTCTCCTACATACACTTCTCCACAGGAGCAAGGAGTTTTATATACTCCTTCTGTTGAAAGACTGGTAATCTTCTGATTGCTGCTTCAACAGAAGATACTATGTCTTCTACTGGAATGCTACTCGGTGCTATTGCGAAATTTTGGCCCTTGGAAAGGACGGAATGTTCTGTTTCGGATAACTGCTTCGATGATAGGTTGATAACTGTTTGAAGCTTTCCTGAACAGGAAAAATCGAGTGAAACTTTCGCAGAACACAGTTATCAACCTATCATCGAAGCCGTTATCGGAAGCAGAACATTCAGTCCTTTCCAAGGGCCAAAATTTCGCAATAGCACCGAGTAGCATTCCCGTAGAATACATAGTATCTTCTGTTGAAGCAGCAATCAGAAGATTACCAGTGGAGCAAGCCGATGAAGTCAGATATGAGACAGCGAAGATTATTAAAAATTCAAAACCACCGAAGTCGAACCTCTCCGCAGCCGAAAAAACAGCAATGAAGACCTTAAATGAAGACGCAAACATTCTGGTACTTCCAGCAGATAAAGGCAACGCCACAGTCGTCATGGACAGAACAGAATATGTGGAAAAGGTTACTCAACTTTTGGACAACAACACCTATAAGGTTATGCAGGCAGACCCCACAAGTAGAATAGAAAGACGCATTACCAATTTGATCAACTCATCCAGTCTACCACCAGCGGAGAAAAAATCATTAAAACCAAGCAGCTCCAAGATTCCCTGGTTCTACGGTCTTCCAAAGATATACAAGGACAATGTACCACTTCGACCGATCGTCAGTGCAATAGACTCGCCCACATACAAAGTAGGTAAACATCTTTCAAATTTTCTTAATCCATTTACTGGAAAAACGGATTCTTTTATTAAAAACTCTGCACATTTCGTGGAAAAATTTAAGACAATCCAGTTGGATCCCGAAGATGTTTTAGTCAGTTTCGATGTAGAATCACTTTACACAAATGTTCCTGTCAACGACTCAATTTCCATTATATCAGACATATTGGATAATAATAATCTTGATAAGAACTTGATAGACCTAGTGGAAGCTTGTCTTATATCTACTTATTTAATTTTTCAAGGAACTTTTTATGAACAAACTTCAGGGGCAGCTATGGGATCTCCTCTATCACCTGTGGTAGCGAATATCTTAATGGAAGCCTTTGAGGATATTGCTCTAACATCCGCTTCACTAAAACCAAAGCGCTAGTTCAGGTATGTAGATGATACTTTTGTTGTTTGGCGTCAAGGACAGGATAATCTCCTCATATTTCTGGATCACCTCAATCAGCAAAATCATAATATCAAGGTCACGAAGGAAATTAAATCTAATGGAACGATTCCCTTTCTAGATATATGTGTTCAAAGGAAGGTAAATGGTACATTAAGACATTTTGTGTATACAAAACCGACACACACAAATAGATACTTAAACGCAAATTCCCATCACCATCCAGCACAAAAGAAATCGTTTATTAACTTACTAGTATTCAGAGCTATTTCAATTTCTGATCAAGATTCTTTAACATCGGAAACATCGAAACTGACCGAAGTTCTCAGAGGGAATGGCTATTGCACTGAAGATATTACGCGTTCATTTAAAAGATATACTAATCCAACTCCACAAAAGGAAAATGATAAAGAGCCACCATTAGGTAGTGTTGTTTTTCCCTACATACATGGCACTACAGACAAAATACAACATATGTACAAACTTCAATACACATAAGAAGATTGGGCAATGCTTGCGATCGCCGAAAGATATTGTACCTTTCCAAACAGAAGGAGTATATAAAATTCCTTGCTCCTGTGGAGAAGTGTATGTTGGAGAAACAGGACGCTCAATATCAACTAGACTTAAGGAACATGAACGATGTATTAAAAAGAAACAAATTGTTCAATCTGCTGTAGCTGAACACCAGCATAACACTGGCCATTTCATAAATGTAAAGGAAACCAAGGTTCTAGCAACGGTTCCAGGTTTTTATAAACGAAAAATTAGAGAATCAATTGAAATTTTTAAACATACAAAAAATTTCAATAGAGACAGGGGTTTCGGTCGGAAACCGATCTTAACACAGAGTCGCGGTTCGGCGAGCATAAGTCGGGTATAAAAGCCCGCCTGAATCTCTTCGAGCTCATTTAATGTTCAGATCTCGTGGAGTAAAGATCCCTGAAGATGCCTCGTGCAATCGAAGGCGAAACGTCGGACAGTAATTCCAATTTGACACGGTTTAATCCCAAGAACCATGATTTCTTAATGGTTTTAGGTGCTAAGAGAATTTTTTTTCAGTTCCTGCTTAACTGAAAAAACATTTTACTCCATTTCGCTCTTTGTCATTTTTGTCGTAAAATTATCTTTTTACTTCCTTGTAAAATGGGCATCGCATGCAAAACATTTTTTGCAAATATCCACTGCTATACAGCCACTTAAATTCAGAAAATCAAAAATTTTTTAAATGAATACTATAGGATTTACCAGAATTCTTAATTTCTTTTTTAGCACTAATTGTCAGCGCACTTGTTTGTCGACTCGTAATTAAAAGGTCATTTTTCTTATGTTCTTTCCAACGGGAAAATAGAGTTTCTAACAAACTACAACCAATGTCACTAACGGGCCCAAGCGAAATCATTTGCAACCACACACATGCGTCACTGCACAAAGAATAAAATAAGAGACTTATGATAAAATACCGTACAATAACAATACGAACGGAAGAGAGGCGCGGTCTTCGTACATGTGATATTCTCGTTCCCATAGCAACGCATTGTTTTCGTTTCTCGCTGGAAGATTTTTACCGAGCTGGCACGTGACTCTTCCGTTGGTGGATCGACACAAACGAGTTTGCAGCAGGTACGGTGAGCGCACATACGGGTTTGCTTAATACGCGCAAGTATTTCATTTCGTTTTCTGTTTGCCTCTAGGTTTCTGACGAGCGGCCAGCTGCAATTCTACAAATGCAATAAATTTAACATTGCAATTATTGATAATTTTTAATGAAATGAATTACATTTAATATTGAAAAGATTTAATATTGAAAATTAGTATATTGTATTAATTTTTATAGTGTGTTAAAAAATAATTTGCCAGGTTTTTTTGGGGAAGAAACACTTCCCCTATTTCCTCTGAATAGCCGCCACCGCTGCCTCTTCGCGGCCTAGCTGAAAAACTACTTATCTGATTGGTTTCAAATTTCGGTCAAAAATTAAGGATGTAATGAGGATAACGTGGCAACATTTTGGTAAAAATCCAATGTCGCAAAACAAGACGGGAGCCCAGTGAATTGTTAAAAAAATTACTACTAAAAAAGTACTTATCTAATTTATCTCAACTTTTGCACAAAAATTACATACTATGTAGGAATCAACTGGTAAATTTTTGATATATATATATATATATAAAATGACGGCTTAATAAAGTATTTAAAAATTTATCCTCAAAAAACTACTTAATGATCTGATTTCAAATTGTGGGCCATAACTAATTGTAGTATAAGGCTAGTAAAAGAGTGGTACTAGTTCAAGATGTCCGAAAAAATGGTGGCCAAATAAAATGTTTATATTCTGAAAAAATCAGACTCTCAGGTTTCACATATCTTCATGTTTTAGCGTCACTAGATACAGTGGCGTAACGACAATGGTGAGTTTGTCGCGGTTGCGCCAGGGCCCGAGCCTTTGGGGACCCGGCGTTAATGTCTACAGAAAAAAACTATCGTATTAGAACTATCGATAGAACTAAAAACTACCGATTTATAAAAGCGCAGTGTATATAGGTTTTAACGCACACCAAACAGACAGACAGCCTTTTGTTTTTACTTGGCTTTTACCAGCAGGTTCATTTCTGTCATAACGGAGCGCTTTACGTTGGTAAAGATCAATCGAACAAAATTTCTACGGAAAATAGGGAGCAAAGATTGAAGATGTAAAATAGTTACCGAACTAATAGTTCATTTTAACTTATTTGCTATTTGCTTTGGGCAGGGCCGTATTACCCCCGGGCCTAGGGTCAGTTGAAAAAGGGGCCCGCCGCTGCCTCGTTGCAACAAAAATCGTTTATATAATTTTCCTTGTGTCATTTTATCAATAAGTAGGTAAATTTTATATATTATTAAATTAAACGAGGGTATAAATGTTGCTATTTGGAAGAGACGACTTTTTTTTGGTCGTCACTTTTTCACTCGAGCTTGGGGCATGTAAATACGTTTGGGCAAAAATAATTAATCCGGCACTGGCTGCAATGCTTTTAGGCCCATAATCTCAAGCGGGCCTAGGGCCCCAGTAGTTTTAGATGCCCTAATGGCTAATTTTTTGTGTTCTGTGTTGGGTGCTAGATTAAAAGTATTCAGTGTTGTAGTTGTAATAAAATGAATTACCTACAATACCAACCCGGAGCAGCTAAAAAAAAAAAAATTGCTGAAAAAGCATCTAAAAATAGATAATTTTTCAAGTTATAGACAAAACTAACACTAGTCAATCGTCTATAAGGCGGTGTAATAAAGCCTGCCTATGTTGATGTCTAGCAAGTTTTCGTAAATTAATTTTTTATAGTTTACGGAACAGCATTCGATACGAGGAACACGATATTTAAAAAGCATGTTTTTGTTATTTCATAAAGATCAAGTGGCCCAACTCTACGAAAAATTGCCACACTTTGGTGCTTCCTATATTTGGAACTACTTTGTGTTAGCGCTCTTTCACATATCAAGCCACTGAAGGTGTTCTTATTTTGTAATATTATTTCTCGTTTTTAATACATTATACTTCTGAGTATGTTTTATAGTATTTAGGTTTAAAGTTTTAATTTCTTGTTGTACGCTAGGGTTAAATTGACAAAAGTCAAATCGTTATATTTTTGTCTATTTATAACATATTTTCTTACAACCTAGTATGTCTTAATATCATTTTAAATATTCACTTAAAATATTTTTGTTGATATTGCCCGTTAATTTAGATATTTTGATGCTGTTTAGAATATAGTGTATAAAAGCTAAATAAATCGTTTTTAAAACAAAATTGTTTCAGGATTTGGAGACTTTTGACCTTGAAGACTTCAAGTACAATTCCGTCAACATAACCGCTTTTCGTCTAGTTGACGTGGAACACCCGAAAGTGAAAGATATTTTGACTACGATGGAAAAATTTCAACCAATCGGCCATGCAATTTTAAATAGAACCGGAATAATCCAGGTAATATGTGATCTGTATGGAAGGTAAAACACTTGTTATAAATATTTTTGTTATCAGACTATTCATTTATATCTTAGGAATAGGTGCATCTTTTGTGGCTTCATTTTAACAGACCCGAGCAACTTATCTCCCCCCTTCCGAAACATTAGCGTCAGAATTATGGAGTTTTTGTTTGTTTCAAGAAGAACTTTCAAAACCAATTTACCTCTATTCTAAAGAGATTTATTTATTACTGTATTTTGTGTAATTAACGTAATTTTCATTTTTTTCTATGAGCGAGCGAAAACTGACAGTTTTCACACACATTTCAGAAATTTTCCACACTAGTGTGAAAAGTAAAATACTTTTCACTCTAGTCCAATAAAATGTCATTATTTGCACCGAAATGAGTGTGAAAAATGTTTTTCGCAGTAGAAAAGATAGCTTTAGGCAAAAAATGACAAACACAACTACTCACCTGGCTAATAGCACGATCTGTATTGAACAACACTGTTGGACCTTGAGTTTCCTTGAGAGTAATACTGGTATTATGTTTTATTTCACGTTAGAATAATGTCATAAAAAGAATCAAATCAAATCAAATCAAATCAAATATATTACGTAGAAATGGTTTACAATATTACTTGAAAGATGATTGCACACCTAGATGTATCATCTGTGTGTGTGTATAAAAGAAAAGAAATTTAGTTGTAATTACCTATTGCTAAATTCTTAAATTATAACCTATACTAAATAAATGATACTGCGTACAAACTAAGTACGTGGCTAACCTAAAATCATATAATTTCACACTAACATAAGCGATAGAATAATTTTAAAAATTATAGAACTTAAATAAGACTTATTTGAAGTAAACATTTGCTATCTACTTAAGGTGCCAGTAAATACCTCGAAGTTTTGTTTCAAGAAAATTCAGATTTTTTTACTAAAAAGGTTTCTGTTCTGTATACGTCGGATTGAGGAAGCAAGTTAAAAAGTGTAGGACCAAAGTATGTCATATATCTTTGGTTTCTTGTTCTGGACAGGAAAGGAACACATACGGACTCCACCGATCTGCTTCTGGTATGATAATTATTTAGAATAGGATGCAGCCTTAGTTCGGGATGTTTGTAAACTATCAAAAGTACTGATTTTACATACAACTGTTGCAAGGTTAAAACTTGCTTCTTGATACATAAGTTCGGTAGAGTATCTGGGTTTTTTTTTTTGTAAATTATTTTAAGGAGATATCTTTGAGTTACATTTAAAATATTTAGTGTTGTATTAAATGCCCCTCCCCATATTGATAGACCGTATCTAATGACTGATTCAGCTAGTGTGATATATAATAATCTGAGGATATTGATTAGCATGATAGTTCTGATTTGATAGAATTTAAAAATTAGTTTACTTAGTTTTGAATTTGTACTTTTTATATGTTTATCCCACTTAATTTTCTGATCAATTGCAACGCTGAGATATCTGATACATTCAGTTTTATTCAGAAAATGAGTGCAGTGGCATGGAGTCTCATTTGATAAACACTGGAGCGTATGCGTTTTTATCTGATTAGCATTAAATTGGTGAGAGTCAAGGATACTGAAACACATAAATTTTGTTTTTTCCTTGTTAATTGTCAATCGGTTTTCACCCAACCATTGACGTACCTTTGCAAATTCAGATATGGTGTGCTCCACTGTAGCATTCCAGGTATCCCCCTGTACAAGAAGAACAGTATCATCTGCATACGAGACCAATTTGCTGGATGTAGTGAGGCAAAGGGGGTCATTAATATATAAGGAAAATAGGAGTGGTCCAATTACGGTTCCTTGCGGAACACCACACTGTACTATTTCAAAACTGCTGTAGTCATTTTGTACCCTTATACATTGTTTCCGATCTTCAAGATAACTCCTTATTAAGTTATGGCATAATCCTCTTATTCCGTAGTTGCTTAGCTTGTTTAGAAGAATATCATGCAGTACGGTATCGATTGCTTTGGCCAAATCCAAGAAGATCCCAAGGGGTTTTTAACTTCTATTAATAGCATTATAAATAAAGTTTGATACCTCATAAAGTGCGTCTTCCGTTGATCTTCCATGACGAAATCTAAATCGACTCGGAGAAAGAATGTTATGTTTTTCTATGTGGCTTATAATTCTGTCCCTTATACAAACTTCCAGTACTTTTGCAATATTATTAATTAGAAATATCGGCCGGTAATTGCCGGGTAAATAAGTCTCTTTACCTTTATAAATAGGTATTACAACCGACTTCTTCAATTCACAAGGAATTATACCCGTCGAAATGGAACAGTTAAAAATATGTGTTAGAGGCTTAGCAATAAAATTTCGTATTTCTTTCAGCATTTTACTAGTAATTCCGTCTAATCCAGGTGCAGAGTTAGTTTCTAATCCGTTTATAATTTTTTTTACCTCCTCCTCAGATACTGGCATTAAAAATATTCTCGGATAATTTACTTGGTTGTTATTATATTTTTTCTCAGAAGGGAGTTTGTCTGCCATTGTTTTACCAATATTTATGAAGTATTTATTAAATATGTCTGCAACTATTTTCTTATTTTGTTGTAAAACATTGTTATCATCTTTTAGCGAGAGATTTCGGTTATTTTGGATAGTATTTTTATATTGTAGTTCTTCATTTATTATTTGCCACATTTTTTTGGGATTTTGCTTGGTTTCTTCAAATTTGATTTAAAGTAGTTTGCTTTAGTTTCTTTTATTAGTTTATTTAGAGTATTTCTATAATTTTTGTATTCACTTATAAGTGTTGCATTATTTTTATTTTTTAGAATTTGTTTTTTTAATATGTCCCTATGTCTAATAGATTTTACTAGGCCCGAAGTTCTCCAAGGCTTTAGTTTTTTTGTCCTTGCAGTTACTGTGATTTTTTCATGTGAAGATTTAATGGCGTAGTTTAATTTATTACTAAAAAATTCATATGCAGATTCGCTTTGGTTTTTGTCATACACATCATCCCATCGAGTTTTCTCTAATATTTGCTTTAGTTTATTATAATCGAGATGCATGTAGTATCTTTCTTCGTTTTTATAATTTTTATTAATTTTAATAAGGGACTGTATTTTTAAAAGAATAGGAAGATGATCTGTTATATCAGATGTAATATAGTTGGCGCATTACCTTTTTGGAATGACGTCATTTTTGGTTATTTTTGTTTGATTTATGTTAACTGACAGTGACAAAAACATTTTGAAAAAACTCATTGTCGTTTCTTTACAACAGTCAATGCCGGTTTTGGTTATGTGTCTTTCAGAATATATTCGTCAAAATGGACATTGATTTGTTGTGATTCTTTTTAAACTTTTGCAAGATGCCGCGAAGATATAATCAGCAATCACAGCTAATAGTTTTGAATATCTTGGCTTTTTTTCAATTGGAAAAAGAGCAAGCTAAAAATGGAATCCTTCCGCAAACTGATAATATAATTGAACGAGCTTCAAA
This sequence comes from Kuschelorhynchus macadamiae, assembly GCA_030620095.1. Classification (NCBI taxonomy): domain Eukaryota; kingdom Metazoa; phylum Arthropoda; class Insecta; order Coleoptera; family Curculionidae; genus Kuschelorhynchus; species Kuschelorhynchus macadamiae. The sequence goes on from JAUTXW010005304.1 coordinate 121,703, forward strand.
TGCAACAAAACTTAGCCATACAACAATCATAAATATTAAGAAAAGAGGAATAACGAGCGATGAATCCTTTACCTCCAGAATGTCTCAAAAGCAAAAAGAGGTAAAAACAAAAATTACAGATTACTTAAAGAACAAAATAAGAGATACGATCTACTGCATGTATGCGAAAAATGAATATGTTACAATGCAGACTTTGCTTAAAAACTAAAAGAGATAAATGAATATTTTAATTTTTCCATCACCTCGCTAAGAAAATACGTAAAAAGTATTGGTTTTAAGTGGAAGAAATCAAATAATAGAAAATACCTGATGGATTTGCCCCACATCGTCCACAAGAGAATCAATTTCTTGAGGGAATATGTCAAAAATCAAAATCTAGGACAAGATGCTTATACCACCGTATTTATTGATGAGACTTGGATTTTTAGTAAAGGTTCGTTTAGAAACAGCTGGCAGGATAACACTATGTCTACAAGTTCTAAAAAAGCTAGTGAAGGTCATCGATATATTGTAGTTCACGCTGGATCAAAGGAAGGATTTATTAAGGGGGCCAGTTTAATATTTAAAAGTGGACTAAAAAGCGGAGATTATCATGACAATATGAACAAGCAAAATTTTGAAAATTGGTTTAAAAATCAGCTGGTACCAAATCTTCCTCCAAAAAGTTTGATAGTGATGGACAACGCAAGCTATCATTCCGGCCTTTTAGAGGATATTCCAAGAAAATCATGGACAAAGCAGAGATTGATTGGATGGTTAAAAGAAAAGAACATTGACTTCCCAGAGAGGGCCATGAAGGATGAAATATGGAGCATTGTAGAAAAAAATTGTAACATTGAAAAAACATTCTACCTTGACGAATATGTGAAACCTTTGGGCCACAAAATACTAAGACTTCCTCCATACCATTGTCGATTTAATGCTATTGAAATGGTATGGTCTGAGTGTAAGAGGAAATACGACCAATACACTGCTAGTCTGAAGGGGACACCATCGGAAGTTTTGGCCATGTGGGAAAAAGCGATAAATGAAGTATCTTCAGAGCATTGGAAAAATTATGTCAGCCACACAGAAAGGGTAATCCAAGAAGCTTGGAAGACAATACAGATATGTGATACTTCAGACATTGCGCCACTTGTAATTAGTACCGACGAAGACAGCAGTGACGATGAAGAATTTAGTTCTGATTCTGAAGACAGTGAAGGGGAGTAGTTTTTATTTTTAAAGTTAGTTAGTTATACATTAATTTCTCTCTTTTAGTTTTTAAAGCAAAGTCTGCATTGTAACATATTCATTTTTAGCATACACGCAATAGATCATATCTCTTATTTTGTTCTTTAAGTAATCTGTGATTTTTGTTTTTACCTCTTTTTGTTTTTGAAACATTCTGGAGGTAAAGGATTCATCGTTCGTTATTTCCCTTTTCTTAATATTTTTTCAGTATTGTCTGTAATTGAGAATTAAAATAATTTTGATGAAAATGGGTAACTGGCATCAATTTATTACATTGCAAACAAAGAATAAGACTAAGATGAAAGAATTTATATTAGTAAAGTCTTATTTGCAAAATAATTTTAGTTTTTGAAGTTATAATAGTTATTTTTGTATTAAGTGTGCAAAATGAGGGTTTTTTTATGGCAATGAGAGTGTTAATTTTTTGCCAGCCATTTTCGACAAGTTGCAGCGCTTTCTGTACAGAAAATGCCAATTTTAAATTCGCTTTAGCCAGTGCTGAACGCATCCCTCCTATCTACATCACTGCATACGTTTAGGTTAGGAATCATCGCTGAAATATAAATAATATAAGAAATACGTTATTTGAAACCAGCGTGATGTCATTCCAGAAAGGTAATGCGCCAACTATATATAGTTTTCCCAGCCCCACATCGTCCACAAGAGAATCAATTTCTTGAGGGAATATGTCAAAAATCAAAATCTAGGACAAGATGCTTATACCACCGTATTTATTGATGAAACTTGGATTTTTAGTAAAGGTTCGTTTAGAAACAGCTGGCAAGGATAACACCATTCTACAAGTTCTAAAAAAGCTAGTGAAGGTCATCGATATATTGTAGTTCACGCTGGATCAAAGGAAGGATTTATTAAGGGGGCCATATATTTAAAAGTGGACTAAAAAGCGGAGATTATCATGACAATATGAACAAGCAAAATTTTGAAAATTGGTTTAAAAATCAGCTGGTACCAAATCTTCCTCCAAAAAGTTTGATAGTGATGGACAACGCAAGCTATCATTCTGGCCTTTTAGAGGATACTCCAAGAAAATCATGGACAAAGCAGAGATTGATTGGATAGTTAAAAGAAAAGAACATTAACTTCCCAGAGAGGGCCATGAAGGATGAAATATGGAGCATTGTAGAAAAAAATTGAAAACATTGAAAAAACATTCTTTTATAATATGTGAAACCTTTGGGCCACAAAATACTGGTTTTCTCCATACCATTGTCAATTTAATGCTATTGAAATGGTATGGTCTGACTGTAAGAGGAAATACGACCAATACATTGCTAGTCTGAAGGGGACACCATCGGAAGTTTTGGCCATGTGGGAAAAAGCGATAAATGAAGTATCTTCAGAGCATTGGAAAAATTATGTCAGCCACACAGAAAGAGTAATCCAAGAAGCTTGGAAGACAATACAGATATGTGATGTTTCAGACATAGCGCCACTTGTAATTAGTACCGACGAAGACAGCAGTGACGATGAAGAATTTAGTTCTGATTCTGAAGACAGTGAAGGGGAGTAGTTTTTATTTTTAAAGTTAGTTAGTTATACATTAATTTCTCTCTTTTAGTTTTTAAAGCAAAGTCTGCATTGAAACATATTCATTTTTAGCATACACGCAATAGATCATATCTCTTATTTTGTTCTTTAAGTAATCTGTGATTTTTGTTTTTACCTCTTTTTGTTTTTGAAACATTCTGGAGGTAAAGGATTCATCGTTCGTTATTCCCCTTTTCTTAATATTTTTTCAGTATTGTCTGTAATTGAGAATTAAAATAATTTTGATGAAAATGGGTAACTGGCGTCAATTTATTACATTGCAAACAAAGAATAAGACTAAGATGAAAGAATTTATATTAGTAAAGTCTTATTTGCAAAATAATTTTAGTTTTTGAAGTTATAATAGTTATTTTTGTATTAAGTGTGCAAAATGAGGGTTTTTTTTATGGCAATGAGAGTGTTAATTTTTTGCCAGCCATTTTCGACAAGTTGCAGCGCTTTCTGTACAGAAAATGCCAATTTTAAATTCATTTAGCCAGTGCTTAAACCCCTCCTATCTACATCACTGCATACGTTTAGGTTAGGAATCATTTTGAAATATAAATAATATAAGAAATACGTTATTTGAAACCAGCGTGACGTCATTCCAGAAAGGTATGCGAACTATTCTGTTTATCAAAATGTATGAATACTCGCCACAAAGGCTTACAAGGTTCCTCTAAGCATTTTGCCTTGTTCGACTATGAAGTAATTTCTCTTTACAACGTGGCTTAATGGAGATATTAGCTAGCTCACCGCCTCAAAACCTGTTTGACATAAATATAAGGTTAAGAAATAGGAGTTATGAAAAAAGAGTCCAGCACGCATATGATTGTTTTTCTGTTTTTGTTGTTTTCAAAAAACCTTGATTATTTATAATTAATTATTTTTTGACGATGTTTATATATATATATATATATATATATATATATATAGGATGTGTATATTTCCCATAATTATATAACTGTTATATATATATATATATATATATATATATATTACTTATATATATAGTGTAAGTCGCTGAGAAATAGTTTTGACAGTCATGCCTTTTTTTTTACTGGGGATTTTAACCTTTCTTCAGGGGTTGTATAGAGCAACACTGTTGGATAGGCCCCCATTTTTCCTGAAACTTATTGTGTAAATCTTTTTGATTGAAAATAAAGACTGTTTATTATTATTATTATTAAATATGACATAGTACGATGATTAGTCCTTACGTCAGACAATTTTTCACTTAAATTACATAGAACATGTTTTTCAAAACGATTCATTTTAAAACAAAAAAAAAACGTTTGTTTTCGAGTGTAAAATATTATGTTTTTTCTTTTCAAAAAAAAATTATATTATTGTTACTGACGTTTTGTATATCAATTTGAGCATAGCCCCCTAAATTTCCATGATTACTCAATCTTTTTTATAAGCAATCGGATTGGTTTTCGCTTATCATCTCCTGACATGAAACCAGAGAAGCGTTGAAACCTTCTACTTAGGTTTTGCTTCGGGGAATCGATATTCATTTTCCTAGCCCTCTTCGTTTTTGAGATACAGGGTGAAATTGAAAATGGTTTGACCTTTGAGGTACCCGGCTTATTCAAAAGAATGGCCTGGCATATAAGAGGTATAAAAGGTGAAAACCAACCTCGATAGAGTTTTTTGCGTTGAATCCAGTGGCGTAGTCAGTTTTTGGTTAGCTAATATCGTTTTTCGAGGTATAGACTAAAGTTGGGTTTTTTAAATAGGATACCCTGTATATTTTTTAATATTTGGTGTGGAAATTACAGATACTGTTCAAACAGTTCCCCACTATTCTTATACACATATCACACATCTTTCTTATTCTACTTAGTGCGTTAAGCATAATCATTTGGCGAGCTTGTAAATATCTAAAGGCTCTTCTTGTGTCGTTTTGTAGATCTTCGATCGTGTGGTGTTGCCTTTGGTAGATGATGCCTTTAAGATATCCCCATAGAAAAAAGTCTAAGACGGACACCTAGGCGGCTATCTTACAGCCCCATTTGCACCAATCCAGCGACCTGGAAATTAATTTTCTAAAAAGGTACTAACAGTCCGTACATTATTAGCCGGGGCACCATCTTGCTGAAGAAAAATATTTTGTAATTGTGCCAAAGGAATATTATCTAATAAATCAGGAAGCATATTTTCCAGTCTCTCTAGGTACCAGTTTCCAGTAAGACTACCGTTATAAATGACACCTTATTTTTGTGCCAAGGATAAAGCAGGACACGCTAAATCCAAACCTGCCTTGTTGTTCTCGTGGAAGTATAACGTGTTCATTTTCTTTAGACCAGTATCTATTATTGTGTCGATTTAGAATGCACTTTAGATATATGCCTCGTCAGACCAAATAACACTTCTTTCGAAATTTATTTCGGTATTAGTCATATGAATGTACCAATTGCAGAAATATATGCGACGCTGTGCATCTCCCGGGTGCAAATGGTGCACTAACTTATATTTATATGGTTTGAAATGGTATTTTTTTAGAATAGTCTGCACTGCAAATTGGTCTTTCTGGAAGTTCCTCGACTTTTTGACAGGAAGTTGACGGATTGATTGCAACGGCAGCTAAAACATTAATCTCTTCAGTTTTCCGATTTTTTTTGTAATATGATTTCGGTCGCGGTACTTTGAATGATTCGTGATTGATCAGATTGACTTTTATACTTAAAAATGTTCTCTTATCGGCCTGTATTCGTTCTGGGTATCAATAGGGAATAAATGCTTATTTACAGATTCAGGGTTGGTTTTCATCAGTAATGTCTTTTTTGTCTGTAACAATAAAGAAATGGAGCTAAAGATCTTTGTTTTAGGAAGGTATTAAAATTATTAATATAATTATTATAAATAACTAAGGGATTTTCAACATTTTACATTTGAAGGACCTACCAAAAGAAGGAATTTTCGATTCTTTTTTATATCCTCCAAAGTTAGTTTTCTTCTACACAAACAACATTTACAACGAACACAGCTAAAAACAAAAAATAGTACGTCAAGATTCATAATATAGTGTAGAACGAAACTGATTTGATTGGGAGAACGGCAGGTAAGGTAAAGAAATACATGTATTTTTTAAATTGTTGATTAATTTCGATTTGACTTATAATTTAAAAATTGATATATATATATATATATATATATATATATATATATATATATATATATATATATATATATATATATATATATATATATATATATATATATATATATATATATATATATATATATATATATATATATATATATATATATATATATATATATATATGTGTGTGTGTTTTGTAAGTACTGTTTTATTTTTTTATCAAAACTATGCCCAGTTAATCGGTTTTTAAGATGTGTATTTTGTCCTCTGTATACTTTTTGGCAAGAGTTGCATGGAATTTTATAGAAAGTGTGTTTTCTGAAACGTAGGTGTTTTTGACTTTAGAGAAGAGAAACTTTTGTTTTGTAATGTATTGTGACTCTTATGATATAATATGGTTAGATTCTGTTTTTAAGTGATTTTTGCAAATATATGAAATGTATTTATTTTTATTACTTGGGGTGTTATGAATATTGTTGGTTTTGGAATTAGTTCTATTTATGTTGGTTAATCTTAACTTAAAGGTGGAGTTTATTAATTTCATTGGGAAACCGTTTTTTAGTAAAAATCCTGGATCACTTAATTTAGTTGTTCTATGAGCAAGCCGTATAATGACATTTTTTGCGCATTGGAGATATAGTAACTTTATATATATATATATATATATATATATATATATATATATATATATATAAAGTGTTTTCATTCCGGGTGTATATCCGTTCACTACTGTTGTTCTAAAAAGAACAGTTTTCCTGACGTTTCGACAAAATTACATTTGGCATTTTCGCTCCGAATAGAGACTGAACGGATGTTCACCCGGAATGAAAACACATTGTTTTTTTCCATCCATGAAGGACTAAGAATCAACACATATATATTATATATATATATATATATATATATATATATATATATATATATATATATATTATATATGTAGTTGTACTCGTCATTCAAATAGTTTACTGTACTGATGAAGACCTTAAGTCAGAAACATGTGTCCATAGTCAAAATTAGAAGTCAGTCAGTTAAGTAATTTTTAACCTATGCCGCGAACTGACAGGTAGACCGACAGACGTACTGACGGAATTGATAAAACAGGTTTTTTGACATCTAGGGACGCTAAAACGTTAAGATATGTAAAACCTGAGAGGATGTTTTTTTTCACGATTACAAACATTTTATTTGGCCGCCATTTTGTTTGGCCATCTTAAATTAATACTACAATTTTACTAGCTGATCCCTATACCACAATTAGTTATGGCACACAATTTGAAATCAAATTAATAGCAGGTTTTTCAGGCTGAAATTTTTTTTGCTCCAATCTCTTCTTAACTTTACTTTTGATGATTTTGAATAATTTTATTTTCAATTTTTCTCGATTTATAAAAAATGTTCATATGTGTTACGAATATTATGTTTCACGCATAAATTAAATAATTTTGGATTGGAAAATTATTTTTTCTGTACTCGTAACAGATAAATCTATAGAAAAATTAAGTCCTAAGTACATATTCATCTACATCTAGTCAATTGCAGTGGAAAACCTTGTTCGTGTCTAATCAGCTTGAGATCAACCTGACTCATTCCTTTCGTAACGACAAAAGAATTGCTTTTAATCCCCCTAATGCCTTCTTTCACACTACCTCGTCCCTACGTTTTTCTATGAAGCAATATCTTAATAAAACCAGCGGCGTGATTGCTCCATTTGGCAGTTTTTCTCTTCTTTAAAAATTTTAATTATATATTGTTCGGTAAGACGACTGTTTCACACAAAAACTATTATTGTGGATGTTTAAAAAATAGACGAATATTAAAGATTCTAGAGATGTCAAAAGTAAGGCATTTTATAAATTTGCGTTTTATACCTTATACTATAATAGATTAATACCGTATATTAAAAAATTAACTTCGCGTCTTCTTGCTTCTGTTTTCGCAACAGGATAGGAATATTATTATCTTCATGATGTTAAACCAGTGGCGGCTCGTGAGTATATTGAAGGGTGAGGCTACATGAGGTTAATTTTGTTTAAATGTGAATAAATTTCCACGTCACCCATGAGGTATTATTCTGCGACGCGTTGACCTTTTTTTTTTAATGGAGGTCATCGCCAATAGCCCTACTAAACCATTAAAAACTAAAAAATAAACTCTAAAAAAAGTAAATAAAAAGTAAACAAAACAAGTAAAATATGTACACCTATCACTAAAATATAGCGGTGATTGCGATAATAAAAACATAATTTAGTTTATTAAAACTTAAAATAAATAGTTGTATGAAATAAGATAAAAAAACTACTTTTTGTACATTAAATCTATACGTCTGTCTTTTAAGGTTGCAAATTTATCTATAATTTGGTCGTAAAAGTTTTTGGTCTTCACTAAGTTCTGACAGTAATTCCTGCTCTATTGACATCATTGCTAAACCCGAAAGCCGTTCTTGTGTCATTGTGTTTCTTAGGTAGGTTTTGATCCGTTTAAGACATGAAAAATTTCGTTCGGCCGATACACTTGTTGCGGGAATAGTTAAAACTAAATTAAAAAGCTTATATGCTTCCGCAAAAATTGCTTTAAAATCTTTAAATAACAAAGCTAGACTTTTTTCGACATCTAAATTTGAAAATTGTTCATCCCTATACAATACAGAAAGGTCATTCTTTAATCTATCTCTGTCAAAAATGTTTGGATAATTTTTTAATAAATTATTTAATAAGTCGTCTGGAAAGCATTTAACATATTCCGAATATTTTGTGCAATCGACTAAAGCAAAGAAATTTAAATTATTTAAATTTTCAAACCGCGTCCCTAATTGAAGAATTATACAATCTATTATTTCGAAATATAATATTTTATATTTAGTAAAAATATCAAAGTCGCTAGAACATTGCCCTCGACGTGTGTTAGTTGGCAGAATAGTGGCTTTTTTAGCAATATTGAAAAGTTCTTTGAAATGGTCCTCGTTTCGGTCAATAATTCGTTGCTTGGCAAGGTTTATTTGCGAAATGCAGTAATTTATATCTAATTTCTTTAACTGTAATATTTGAAACAGTACATCAGTGCAACTAAAAAATTTGTTTATAAATATGCGTTTAAAAGGCAAAATTCCGAAATCATTAAAATGCTTTAGAAATCCTTTTGCACCATTAATAGATTCTCTTCCAGAACTTAAGTCATTATTAATAGTTTCAAATACTATAATTAAATTGTCCCATTCATTAGCCACTAAGTTTAAAATTTTAGACCGTGTATACCATCGCGTTTCTACAGCTCGCGGAATTCTTTTACCTACTATCTGATTAAGCACAAAAGACCGTTTTGGTGATTGGTGGAAATAATTTGGTATTCCTAAATAAAGTGGCAAAAAATATACGACTTTGGGTAATCAGTTTTGTTCCTGTTGTAAAACTAGATTTAATCTGTGGGCGCAACAATGAGTAAACATAGCTAAAGGAGCAATAGATCTAACTTTGTTTGAAG
>JAUTXW010005305.1:0-133722 GCA_030620095.1 Kuschelorhynchus macadamiae
CACCCAAAAAAATTGGAGGATTTCTACCTCTTTTGTTTCCCATTCTTGGCGCCCTGGGTGCACTAGGTGGAGGCGCGGCAGGAATTGCTAAGGCAGTAAATGATGCTAAAGCAGCTAAACAGCAACTAGAAGAAATACATAGACATAATATTGCAATGGAAAATGCTTCTAAAGAAGGTAAAGGATTATATATTAGACCATATAAAGGAAAGGGACTATTTATTAGACCTTATAAAGGAGGATCCGTCAAAATGAAAGCAATCAGACAAAAAAAAAACTCAAAATAAGTTTTCCAAAAAGAGCACTTACGAACAATGATATTATTAAATATGTAAAGCTGTTAAAAATAACTGGCTTTAGAGGTGTTTTTATGCTCGATGAACTTCCAAAAAAAATTAATCTGAAAGAATGTGGTATTGTAAATTTGGATAAAAAACAAAATAAAGGATCTCATTGGACTGCTTATATTAAAAATAACAAAAATGTAATATATTTTGATAGTTATGGAAATTTAAAACCACCTTTAGAACTTCTCAAATATTTTAATTCGAATGGCAAAGTGGATGTATTTTATACTTATGAAAATAAACAAAAATTTAATTCATATAACTGTGGTCAACTATCCCTAAAATTTTTGCAAAAAAATATATAAACTCATTATTTATTGTAATATCTCATTCATAAATAAACTGCAATGTCTACCACAATTGCCATATCAGGAAACAGTTCTGTTTTGTCTGCTGATTTTAATCCGCCCATATATTTAGAGGATGAAAAACAATATTACCTGGGTTTAGCTGATTTTGAAACGTTTATGACTATCCCCAATATAAAAGAAGGATATAATAAATTTTATATAGATAATAAAGTAATTGTTATTCCCGACGGAACTTATGACATTACAGATATAGAAACATACATAAGAGAAAGTATAGAAGATTTATTTCCGAATGAAAAAATTTTTTTTCTTTTAAAAGCAAATGTTAATACTCTAAAAACTTTTTTTAATGTGTAGTAGAATAATTGATTTTACCAAGGAAGATTCGATAGGAAAAATGTTGGGTTTTAATAGCAGGATACTAGAAGCTATGAAAGAGGAAGAATCAGATAATGTTGCAAAAATAACTAAGGTGAATGCTATTTGTATTGACTGTAATATTTGTGTCGGTTCTTACAATAATGGTAAACCTGTTCATATTATTCACCAGTTTTATCCAACTGTAGCTCCAGGGTATAAAATAGTTGAATCTCCTTTGCCCATTTTGTATTTTCCAGTTAGCGTCAAAGCAATTAACAATATAACAGTTAAAATAGTTGATCAAGACGGAGAACTTATCAGTTTTAGAGGAGAAACTATAACAGTAAGGTTACATTTACAAACAAGTGAAATATAAAATGGTTGTTAGATATAATAGAGCCCTTGGGATGAGACTTGCCCCTACTACTATCAACAAAGTAAAAACTTATAAAAAGAAAAAGCCTAAACAACAGTTCAGTATCAAATCCAACACCAACAAGTTAAGACGAGATAATCGTAAATTTCTCACATCCTTGGGTTTCACTGTTTTAAAATAATGAACATATTAAACGTAAACGAAAAGCTTTATGTAGACAATTCCATCGTCAGTTCTGAGCTTCACACATATCAACCATATATTTCTTCAAAATTCGATTACAATGATGAAATAAGGATCCCAATTCAAGAACTCGATGCTTACACTCTACCATCAGATAGTTTACTTTATATCGAAGGAAAATTAACTAATACAGAAGGTAAATATAAGAAAGAATTGCTATTTATTAACAATGGTATAGCCTTTTTGTTCAGAGAAATCCGCTATGAACTAAACGGAATTACTATAGATTCAATAAGAAATGTTGGATTAGCATCAACCTTAAAAAGCTACCTTTCTCACAATACCAACGAAAGTTTAAAACTGGAAAATGCAGGTTGGTTTCCACATCGGAAAGAAGGTGATACAATTTTAGTTGATAATGATGGAAAATTCTCCGTATCCATACCACTAAAAATGCTTTTAGGATTTTTTGAAGATTACAGAAAAATTATTATGAATATGAAACAGGAATTGGTTCTTATTAGATCAACTGATGATTTAGATGGTGTTATTTTCAAAGAAGATCCGGCACACCTTGTTACTGCTCCTGACACTCCATTGGTTACTTTCGATAAAATTTATTGGAAAGTTCCTCACATTCTAGTTGATATGCCACAACAACTTGCTCTATCAAAAATATTAGAATCAAATAAAGATATATTGATAGGATTCAGGAGTTGGGAACTTGTTGAATATTCTTCTCTAACCGAAACAACCCGTCACACATGGCCGGTAAAAACAACTAGTAAACTAGAAGCTCCTCGTCATGTTGTGATTGGCTTTCAAGAAAACAGAAAAGGGAAAATTGTTAAAGATATGAGTAAATTTGACAATATTACCTTGTCAAATATTAGAGTATATTTAAATTCTGAAAGATATCCTTATCACGATTTGTACTTAAATTTCGAAGAAAACAAATTTTCTGCTTTATACGAAATGTTTGCCAACTTTAGACAGTCTTATTATGGTGTTCCAAATGAACCCATTTTTAATCCTGAACAATTCAAAAACATTAGTCCTATTACACATATTGATTGCTCCCATCAAAAAGAAACAATTCAAACGGGATCCGTAGTAATGAGAATTGAATTTGAGACACACAATGCAATTAAAAAAGATACTTCTGCTTATTGTCTTATTTTACATGACAAATTATTTAGCTACAACCCTCTTACTAAAATTGTGAAACAATTATAAACTTTATCCCCACTATTTTCATATTTCGATTTAATTTAAAGAAATTTTCAAAAGCTTTTAGTTTTAATCATGCCATCAAAACTACAACTACAAATTGAAAAATTTATTTTTAAAATTAATCAACTGAAAGAAGAAATTGCAAATTATTCAAGTAAAAAAAGTCTCATTAAAAAATTTGCTGCTTTGAAAATATGAGATTGGTTATAGATATTCAAGGATTCAAAGATGAAAAAAATAAATTTATACCGAAAGAGCTTGCAGCTTTTGATGGTTATGAAATGACTCATTACATTTTTAAAAAGCCTTTTCCAATGGAGTTTCTTTCACCTGATTGTCACAAGCAGGCGGTATGGTTAACGAAAAATTATCATTGTATACATTGGAATAATGGATTTACTCCATTACATCATTTCCCAAAAATAATTGAAACACTTACGAAGAAAGCAGATTTTGTTTTTGTAAAAGGAAGCGAAAAAAAGGATTTTATACAGAAATATTCTAAAAAGCATGTGATTGAAATAGATGAACAACCAGCGCTAAAGCTAATGGAACCAAAATGCTTCTATCATTCAAAATCACCTTGTATGTGTGCTTTGACAAATGTGTTATTTTTATATGACAATTGTTTTATGAATGAATAAAAATATAAAAAAAAAATTAATTACCTTTTTATTTTGCATTAACCAACCATGATTGAATACAATTAATATGATACCTTAAATCTAATTTTCTAAATTCATTTAAAAGTTCATACTCATTTTTATATTTTAAATAATCATTACAAAATTTAGCGGCTAATTTACATTGTTTCATTCGATCTATATTATTAACATATGCTGACAAATCTTGTGCTTCTGCGTCTTCTTCGCCTACAATTGATAAATATTGGAAGTATGCAGCAGATATAATAAACTCTTCATACATTTCAGTAACCATTTGCTCCATTGTAAATATTATTAAATTTATTCTTCCTTTTCAATTTCTTGAAGAATAGTATCCTCGTCAATAAATTGCTTCAAGTCTTTTAAATAGTAACCAAAGCCAATATCTTTTAGATCTTGAATAAGTTGAAAAAAATTTAATGTTTCAATGTATTTGTTGCAACAGAGGGCAGCCTTTACGAATTCCTCAGATTGATTACAATAAAAGTCTATCCACTCCGGACCACTTGCCATACAATATGAGAAATAGGTTTTTGAAAGATTACTAAATTTCTCCTCTAATAATTTAACTGCAATCAGCAACTCAGCCATTTCATTTATTTAACATAATATTTTAAATATGTAGGGGGACGTCTCTTGCGAATAGGATTAACTTTCTTTGATAATACCTGTTTTTTATCTTCGTATAATTGAAACCTCTTTTGGGTTGCAATAATAGCAGGTATAAATTGGCAATCTTCTCCTATAAATTCTATTAGGTGGCTTAATTCTCCTACAAAGTATGATTTCCCAAATGTATTGAAAAACGTAGTAAGGCTTATAATTCCTTCTAAATAATCATCACAACAGTCAATTGCTTCCAAATAATCTCGTTTCAGTGGATAAAACAGCTTGGTGTATTCATCTTTCGAAATCACTTCAAAGAAATTGAGATATTTAACTTTTAACTGTCTGATAGTTGTAGTTAATTTTTCGCGATTACACATAATTCACTTATTACTTGACACATTTTTTCTTTTTGTTTTATACAAAATTGGTGGAAAAATTCAAAAATAACTTTTTACGCAACTCGAGCACAGCTTAGTAAATGTGCCTCGGCATACTAAAATGATCATGATGCACCTATTTATAAGACTTAAGAATGCAAAATCAAATGTGGGAGAACAAAGAGAAAAAATTAAAAATATGATGCGAATGAGAATAAAAGGGGAGGAAGTTAAGAATGAGGGACATGAGAGAGAGGAAGAGGAGGAGGAGGAGGCGCTCCCATATTATAACTACTAGAAATATATTTGGATACTTTGTGTTCTGAAAAAAACTCCCGTAAAACTTGGACGGCTTTAAAAAATGTTAATATAACCTCTAACAAGAATAGGTGTATACCCAAAAATATATCGAACCCGGATGATTTAAATAATTTTTTTGGGGCGTTTTTACAAAATATTTCGAATTGTGATAATAAAATACGTTATTATAACCAAAACAGATATAATAATAATTTAAACTTTACTTTAAATTTGGCAGAAATATCAGATGTTCATAAAATATTAAACAATATCAAGACTAACGCCACAGGAATTGATGAAATATCACCTTTAATGTTAAAATATTGCAGTCCGTTTATTGACAAATTTATTACACATATAATTAACTGTTCTATAGAATCAAATTACTTTCCGGATCCGTGGAAAATATCAATACGAAAACTATTATCTAAAGTTAGCAGTCCCAAAAATTTTAATGACCTGAGAATAATAAGTATTTTATCTGCCCTCTCTAAAATTTATGAGAAAGTGTTATATAACCAAGTTTATGAGTTTTGTGTAATAAATAAAATAATTCCTGATAGCCAGTGTGGTTTTAGGAAAAAATTTAGTACTTCTGTAGCCTTAACAAACGTGATTGATGATGTTGTCCGCGCCAGTGATAAAAGACTTAACAGTGTTTTGATATTATTAGACTTTTCTAAGGCGTTTGATACTATCAATCACAAACTTCTTGTTTCCAAGCTAAAATATTATGGTTTCCAGGAGGATTCGTACTTAGTACTTGCCTCTTATCTTTCTAATCGTCACCAGAAGATATTTTCGGATGATAAGTATTCAAAAGAAATTAAAATTAAATCTGGTGTACCTCAAGGCTCAATTCTAGGCCCATTACTATTTTTGATTTATACTTCCGATATTCAAAAATCTTTAAATCACTGTAAGGTTCAATCATATGCGGATGATACACAGGTTTATTATTCTTTTGATTATGATGATTTTTTTGAGTCGGAGACCCGGATTAATGAAGATTTAAAAACATTAACAAAACTTGCTGATGAACATAACCTAACACTTAACCCTTCAAAATCATATGTTCTATTATTTGGTAGCAAAAATAAAGTACAATATCTCAAAAATAATATTAATATTACCATTAATAACATAAAACTCTCAGTGCTCGATAGTGCAAGAAACTTAGGCGTTATTATCGACAGTGATCTAAGATTTCGAAATTATTTGACAAAATTAATTCAAAAGTTACACCTAACCTTGAAAATCCTATATAATAATAGACATGTTTTAAGTTTTAATTTTAAAAAAATGCTTTGTGAGTCGCTAGTTCTCTCAAATTTTAATTATTGTGATTTTGTGTATGGATATTGTTTGGACATGAATGGTAAGTCCCGAATTCAAAGGGTTCAAAACGCCTGTGTTAGATTCATTTTTGGGCTTAGAAAGTTTGATCATATATCTCGATATTACTCAGATTTGAACTGGCTAAGAATGGATTCGCGCAGGCTTCTTCATTTTAGTACTTTTTTAATTAAAATTTTGAATGAACCTGATGCCCCTTCATCTTTACGTGACCGTCTTATTTTCCGGAGTAATGCTCATTCAGTTAATATTCGTCATAGTTATAGATTAACAATGCCTCAACACCAAACTGCCATTTTCCAGCGATCATTTTCTTTTCAAGCGGTTACTTCCTATAATTCATTACCTACTGATTTAATCAACTTGAATCCTAATATGTTTAAGAGTAAATATAAAAAGCATCTACTAGCAACGCAAGGTAATTGAAACATATTTTTTATATGTTGTTCAGTATGTGAGTGTCCATCGGTCCGTCCCTTGTTCCATTGTTTCATTGTCTATGTTTAAATAAAATCAAAATGTACCCGTAAGTTTGATAAATATTTTTATTTTTTATATATTTACAGTTTTATACAGTTAGCTGCCATTAAAATTATTAATTAATTATTTATTAATTTTTTCTAAATATATCATTCGTTTTAGCATGGTTCAGTAGAGTAGCTCTTTAAAGCTAGACTGCGCCATGTAGAAACGAAATAATTTGAATTAGAATAATGAACTATTTATATCCATATGTTAATTTCCACCTTCTGTAATATAAAGGCATTATTTATTTATTTATTTTATTTAATATGAGCCTCAAAATTTACTTTGTTATCGATAAAAATACCCAAATTCTTAGCTACAGTTACAATTGGACCGGACACATCATCTATTTTAACTTGGAAATTAGTTGACACATTTTCCAACAGATTTTTATTAGATCCAAAAAATATGACGCAAGATTTGGAGGCATTTAACTTTAAGTTATGATTTTTAGTACAATTATTTAATTCTCTAAGATCTTCATTGAAGTTTGTTTGTAAAGTAAGTAAAGTATTTTTAGTAAAAGACTTATATAATTATATAATTATTCTTTCCATGTCCGCAACATACAAAGAGAACAGCAAAGGCCCTAAGATGGATCCTTGTGGTAATATAACTGGACTGTTTCTGGACCTGTCCACTTTTTATGGTCACACACCGAAATCTATTAGGCAGATAAGACTTTAAAAACCCCATTGAATTGTTAGAAAAACCAAAGTAATGAAACCTTAGCCAGTAGCATCCTATAGTCTAGAGTATCAAATGCTTTACTGAAATCAAGCAACCAAAGGCAAGTAAACTCTTTGGTATCTTCCTTATGTCTTATTTCATTAACAAGATTACAAAGACAAGTGGTAGTGCTAAATGCCTTTCTAAAACCCGATTGACATTCCGGATTTATATAAACTACAAAATTAAATTATTTGATTATAAATATGTTTTTCCAGCACTTTAGAAATTACGGACAAGATGCTAACAGGCCTTAAATCTTTTAGTTCTTTAGGGTTAGGTTTCTTAGGCAGAGGTTTTATAATGGCTTTTTTCCAAAGTTTTGGAAAGACGCCATTTAATATGCAAGTATTAATAGTATTTAATAATGGATTTTCACAAAAAGGCAGACATAATTTCAAATCTTTAAGTGAGAGACCATCTTCACCAATAGAATTAGTTTTTATGGAATTTATATATTTATGTAAATTAGAATTATCTAAGAGGATAAAATTAAGTTCAGACGTCACATTTCGATGAGTGTTTTGCTGATAAAAGGAAACCTGTTCATCGCATGTAGTATTCGATATATGGTTACACACGAGAAGTATAAATTAAGTTTACCTACATCAGATAGACTGAGAGGTATTTCAGAATCATTTTTATGGGTAAGATTTAACTTTTTGGCCGTAGACCAAAAGAATTTTCCTGATTTGCTTGACAGACTTTTAGAAAACGCATTCTTTTCCCGAATAATGACGTGTTTAGTATAATTTCGGAGCTGCCTGTAATACTGTAGGCGGCCTTGCGTTTTATTTTTTAGATATTTTGTATATGCTAAGTCTCTTAGTTTAATTAATTTTTTAATGTTATTTGTAATCCATGGAGTAAAAGGTTTATTGTATACTTTCTTTGTTTTTATAGGTGCATGTTTGTCTATTAAGTATTTAATTTTGCAATTAAAAATGTCCACTTTTTTGTTTGTGTCATTGGTATAATAAACACTATCCCACGATAATTGTGATGCATCTCTTAAAAGTTTATCGGAATTAATTTTATTATATTCTCTATACGATATATATTCAAAATTGTCCTTATTTATGTTTATACTAAAGATTGTATATACTAAACAGTGATCAGATACAGCTTGCAATATTGGTACAGAATAACTTTTTAAAACAGGGATATTTTTATTAAAAAAAATCAAATCAAGGATGCTATGGTTATTATTGGAATTATTAAAATAAGTGGGTTGTATAACATGCTGTTCTAAATTAAATGTGCCAAGAATAACTTGACATTTTTTCAATATAGGAGTGTCTCTTTGAAAAATCTATATTATAGACACCTGTAAATATAACATTGTCATAAAACGAAACCGTTATAGATAGGATGTTTTCCAAAAAATCCAGAAATTTATCTTTATTAGACGATGAAGGACGATAGATGGTGACAACCAAAACATTTTTGTTTCTAATATTAGTTTTCAGGGTGATACATTCGCATGTGTCCGATTCCACCTCAAGTTGTATTAATTGATGCTGTATATTTGATCTTATGTATACTCCTACGCCTCCACCACGTCCATTAACTCTGTTTTTACGTAGAAAATTATAATCTTTAATTTTATATGCTGATGAATTATAAGTGGGAGTTAGCCAGGTTTCCGACAGCCCAACAACATCGAAGTTATAGTCGCAAACATAATTTTGAAACTCATCAAATCCGGTATTCAGGGACCTTACATTTAAGTGTGCTACTGAATAAAAATTCATATGAGTTTGCCGCAAGCTCAAAGCATTATTAATGTCAGCCATAGCCCCCATATCTACCGCACGCATACCAAAACATTCCCGCGCCCACAAACTGTCCGCTCAATCTTTCATGAGATTTGTCCCCGCACAAATACTTAATTAAAAAATGTACACAGATATTAAACCAGAAAATGTCTATACAGTCTAGAAAATAGTACATATAATTATAAATTTAGTGACGTCATTTCACGTCGGCCATAAAAAAAACAAAATTTTACTTATTATTCCCAAATTAAATTCATTATTAAATACACTACCCAAAATAAAGTATGCTGATTAATTCTCAATAATGAATACCATCGTGAATACCACTAATAAATACTCGGAACCAGCTCAGAGACGAAAACAAAAAAAATAGAAAAACAAATCCCGCCTTTACCAGTAGTAGAAGAGAGAAAACTGGCAACTTACCCATACATTTTGTAGCTTAATTAATTATATATGTTATGAACTAGTAAAATATTAATATAAATTTGAAAATAACGGTCTTTGGAATATATTGCACATCACCCTATATAATAGATATTTAGCCTCGCTCTCAAGTAGAAAATCACTGATCAGTATTTTAAAATGAATTACTATAATTATAAAATATGCCGTAGCAAAAATGCTAATTAATTTGAATGGTCATATTGTAATACTCCTTTGCACTTAGCAACTAGATAACCATACAAAAAAAAATTAAAGCAAATATTTGCTTTTTTCTAAATATTTGAGAAACTTAATTCATAAAATAGTTTTGCCAAGAGCTTATAATATAGACAAACATTAACAACATTTGGATATTTTTTACTGCGTTATAAAACAAAATACACGATATATACTGAATATTACTAAGAAAAATTTAAATTAATTATTACTCGTATAACACATTAATTCTTATACAATGTATATATGTAAATAGAACAAAAAGAAAATGGATAGTAAAGATCTACAGTAATAATTTCCATATGAAATTTTTTAACCAATGTTAGGTCCAAAACATGAAAATATAAACATCCCTGTTTATTCCAGCTAGAGTACTTACAGTTGTCAAAATTGTGTGCCCTTCACCTATTAATCTCATCTCCAGCTTGTTTTCGGCATCTATCACCACTTAAGAACCCTCACTAAGCACAATCACTTGTCCGTTTAGATTAGATTAGACATTCGAACCCCTGGAATTGAATCTTTCCTTGGACTGATCTCCCAATTCTTTCTTAAAACTGGCCAACTCGGATGTAAACTTGAACGCCATCTCTTCTATACGATCCTTTAGTGCTTCAAATTCAGCACTAGCTTTCGTAGGAAAACTACCGGCCTTGGTTCCCTTTTTAGTCATAGTGAAATGGAACACACTAGCACTTCACATATAATTTTTAACTTTAAAAATACGGGAAATTACATAAAAAACTTAACACCGACGTGTACTTTGACTTCTAGGTCGACGCGTGCACCTATTCGGGACTAGATATTTTCGGCAGAGGTCAACCAAGTGACAATGTCCATTGACTTGGAAAATAATGGGACTCAATACAGCAGTTAATGATATGAGCTATGTACTTGTCAATAAACGGGCTGCAGTATTTTATCATTAATGGAGTATTTCCATCGTGACCACAAGAGTTTGTTTTATTATTATTTAATATTGTATTAATTTCTGAAATCTCAGCTAAAGCAAATGAAAAGTTTAAGTTATATAAGAATTATTTCAAAATACAAATAATTTGCGAAAGTTTTGATAAGAACATCTTACAAAATCACAACGGGGCTATAATAATCAACAATTAAAAAGAAATCTAAAAATCGTATTTGCTTGGTTTCAATTTTATATCATAACCAACCGGATGACAATAACAAAACGACATTTTGAAATGAAGGGTTTACCAAAAAGTCGTTCAGATCTAGGCTAGGAGTTTATTAACTTCTGAAATTTAGTCAAAATATGTAGTTGGTTTTTTTTTACCATCACAGAATACATTTTTACGCAAAATTATTTTTTTAATATAGAGAGCAATGAGCGAATCAGGACATTTTATTAAATATACGAATCAATAATAACTTTATTGCAAACGAATATTTTACATGGCAAACAGTAAAAAAGTTCATGTTTCTTTCTCTACAAAATTGGCTTGTGATATATGTAAATATGTAAACCACTAGAGCAAATGCAGATCTAGACCAACTATAATAATTAACCATGCGGCCAATATACAAAACGAGATATTTAAATGTTTTGAAAAAACGGTAATCTTTTTCTATAAGTGGAAAAGCAGTTCTGGAAATGCGAAATTCAAATTTTAAATGTATATTAAAAATTGAATAAATTAGTGGAACTTAAAAAAATAAATTTCCAAGATTTTTCAAAATACATAAAGTATATTTACTATAATATAATATGTTACCTAAAACTAAATTTTGCAGCTTTTATGCAATAATCGTTAGCAGTTACAGAGTAAGAGAAAGTACTTCCAATTTGCTATGATCTAAACGAAAGTACCATGATTTCTTAATTGCTTCTTTAATACACGTTTTGCAGAATATATTCAGCTAATAACGTCATGACAACAAACAGAGCAGGAGAAAACATTTAATTAATGATTAAAAAATTGCACTGTTATGCGCGTCACGTCGAGTAAAGAAGTTGCAAATGCAACCGCAGGGAGCTGGGGTGACTGATGTCAGGCCTTGTACACAATTCGGAAATTATGACATGGATTCGTCTTATTTAACATTAATCTGTTTCCTCTAGTACACTGGATTTGGAAATTGATTTGAAGTTTAACTGTACTTTTTACATCATTTTTAATATAGAAACCAATGAGCAAACCAGGATATTTTATCAAATATACCAATTTCCAAAATACTAGGTACCAAACCTACCTTTTTCGGACACCGACAAGAATGTTAAGGATTAAAGGAGGCCCTGCTCTCCATATACGAGAATACTACGCAAGGCTGAGCTTGTTTTGAGGTGTGTAAAAGGTAAAGAATTTATAAACTTATTTTCGACTTTAAGAAAGTAATCGCAGTATATTAGCGGATACTGCATACCGTGGCAATTGATACTATGTGATCATGCTTAGCAAAGGTTCTGATAAGGATTTGATGAATCAATTTCTTGATGTGGATCTTAGGGGATAATTTTTGAGATAGTGAATATTATTGTGTTTTAGCCGCGTTAAACTGGACAAGGTTCTTAGTTATTAATGCTATTTTGGTATAACTTTGTAGTAAAACCGGTAGCAAATTATACTTAAGACAAAAATAGTAAGGTGGTGAGTGAGTAAATGTGGGTGAGAGAAAGAGAGAGGAATAGAGAGACATTTATGATTATCTCCATTTTTTTGTAACCTAGGTACGTAATAATTATAAACAAGCGACTTACATCATGCCGTCAAGCTAGTAATAGCCCGATAACCTTTTCTAACTAAGGCCATTTACTTTTCACGAAAGTTCATAGAAGCATTTAAAATTCAATTTGAAAGAAGGTGATACATTTTGTTGGCTTATTACTTATTAAACTACCGAAGTAAAATGGCATTCATAAAGCGTATGACTTACTATAGAGTGGTACTGGTTTCTTAGTATGTGGCCCTACAATCTCAGCTCAAAATCTGCGTACAAGGGACGAAGAAAAAAAGAATAGAATAACAATAATATAGAAAAAAATGGAAAATAATTTATTTGCATATATCGTGAAAGTGTAAATAAAAAATGAAATAAGTTGTGGAACTCATTTAATTTATTCATTTAATTAATCATCAAAACAAATCGAATAAACCGTTATACCATTAGTCTGTATTCAAGGTCAGATTATATGAATTTAACTTTATTGCAGGCGAACATTTTACGTGGCCAGGAGAAAAAGACTTAATTTTTCTTTCTGTACAAAATTGGCGTGTGATATATGTAAACTACTAGAGCCAACAATATTAAGTTGGGTTATCCTTGAATTGTGAAATAATTTTGAGTCTTCATGGGAGAGTGTTTACTAAAGAGATGTAATGTGTTCTCTATTTTAATTGAATTTTTAATTTTTTCTTATAACAAAGCCTTTAAAACGAAGTGCGCATTATACTTCACTGGCTTAACTTTAAAATTTTAATGCTATGTAAGTAGCTTTGGTATTTGTATAATATTTATTTATAATAAATGAGTCCTACGTACTTACACTAGATTGTAGTAAAAAAAAAGATTTTTAAATATTTGTATTAAAATGTCAGATATCGATATATCCATTTTAAATTTCTAAAATTGTATTTTTAATTTTCTGCCATAAATGAACATTTAACAAGTGATCTTACAAATAACTACAGTTTTAGAACCACTTTTTTTAAATACTACATTAGTGCCAGTTTTTCAAACTAGTTACTGTAAAAATAGCAAGAAAATTAACATAAATAAATATTATTTCTTATATTATCATTAAATCGAATTAAATTTATAGTTTTAAAACGCGGTCAAAAATTCAATTTTGGTTACAGTTTCAAAACATATTTTGTACGACCTAACAAACATCGCTTAGTTGTACTTGACGCAGTGGATTTTAAAAAAACCTATTTATTTTGTGCTTTTTTTGTTTCGTGAACTAGAAATATACCTTTAAAATGAATGATTTGCATAAAAAAATAAAATTTTGTTGCAACGATTAGTTTTCCAAATATTTGTTAGAGCTAAGAATGTCGTTATTACTTTGCGATTCGAATAGAATAAGCTTTAGTAAATCTAATATCAATTGAGCATATTTTATAGAAGAATTGTTTCAAAATACAAATGATTTGTGACTGTTTTGATAAAGGCGTCTTACAAAACACAAGGAGGCCATTATAATCAACAATTTAAAAAAAAATCTAAAATCGTATGCATAATCTACCATTATTAACCCAAATTTTTTAAATCCCCGTAAGTTTGCTTTCAATTTTATATCATGAGCAACCAGGTGACAATAACAAAAGGACATTTTGAAACGAAGGGTTTACGAAAAAATGGTTCAGATTTAGGCTGGGAGTTACCACAATTAACTCTAAACCAGATATAGCAATAGCTTTGAACCTTTTAACTTCTGGGCTGAGTAGATTGGATTTGGAAAACGTTGATTTGAAGTTTAACTGTACTTTTTTGCATTTGTTTTATTAATTATTCTTAAATGTTTTAGCTCAGAATTTTTTAACATAGAGAGCAATGAGCGAATCAGGATATTTTATTAAATATACGGGTCAGTAATAACTTTTATTGCAGAAGAACATTTTACATGGCAAGCAGTAAAAGATTTCATTTTTCTTTCTGTGGATAATTGGCGCTTGATATATGTAAACCACTAGAGCAAAAGCAGGTCTGGTACTAGTATAATAATTAACAATGCTGCTAATATATAAAATGAGATATATAGATATAGATATATTAAAATCTATATTAAGAATTGAATAAATAAGTGTAACATAAAAAATAAATCTGCAAGCATTTTCAGAACTGAGGTATATTTACTACAATATAAGGTTTTTCCTAAAACTAAATTTTGCAGTTTTTGTGCAATAATCGTCAGCAATTACAAAGTAAGAGAAAGTGATTTGTCAGATCTAATAGAAAGAACCATGATTTCTTATTTGTTTCTTTAATACAAGCTTTGCAGAATATATCCAGCTAATAACGTCATGACAACGAGGCGGGAGAAATCATTTAATTTAATTATTGAAAGATTGTACTGTTATGTTGCGCGTCACATCGTGTAAAGAAGTTACCAATGCAACCTCAAGAAGCTGGGGTAACCGGTGTCAGGCCCACTAAACAGTTTGGAAATTGTAACTTGGATTCGTCTTATTTAACACTAATCTGTCTCCTCTAATAGACTGGATTTGGAAAACGTTGATTTAAAAATTAACTGTACTTTTTTACAACATTTTTAATATAGAGAACAATGAGCAAACCAGGATATTTTATTAAATATACGGATCAATGTCTGGTGCGTGGTCGTTTTTATATATAGGTATACTACGAATCCAAAGTACTAGGTACCAAACCTACCTTTTTCGGACGCCGACAAGAATGTTAAGGATTAAAGGAGTCTGATTTAAGGTGTGTAAAAGGTATATAATTTATAAACTTATTTTCGACTTTAAAAAAACAAACCCAGTATATTAGTGGAGGTCGCATGCCATGGCAATTGATACTATGTGATCATGCTCAGCGAAGGTTCTGATAAGGATTTGATTAATCATTTTCTTGATGTGGATCTTTCGGGATAATTTTTGATATAGTGAATATTATTGTATTTTAGTCGCGGTAAACTGGACAAGGTTCTTTGTTATTAGTGCAATTTTGGTACAACATTGTAATAAAAGCGGTAGCAAATTACACTTAAGACGAAAATAATATGGTGGTGAGAGAGTAAGTGTGTGAGATAGGAATAGAGAGAAATTTATGATTATCTTATTCTTTTTTTTGTAACCTAGGTATCTTAGTAATTACAAAAAAGCGATTTACATCAATCCGTCAAGCTAGTAATAGCCTGATAACCTTTTCTTCTCTAACCAAAATCATTTACTTTTCACAAAAGTTCATGGACGCATTTAAAATTTAATTTGAAGGAGGCGGATACATTTTGTTGGCGTATTACTTATTAAACTTCTGAAGTTAAATGACATACACAAGACGTATAAGTCTCATTATAGAGTGGTACTGCTTTCTTAGTATCTGGCCCTGCAAGCAATGAAATAAGTTGTGGAGCTCATTAAATTTATTCAGTTAATTAATTATCAAAATAAATTGGATAAACTATTTTAACATTAGTCTGTATTCAAGGTCAGATTTAATTGTCTTTAGCAAAAAATGAATTTAACTTTATTGCAGACGAACATTTTACAAGGCAAGCAGAAAAAGAGTTCATCTTTCTTTCTGTGCGAAATTGGCGTGTGATATATGACGTGAACCACTAGAGCCAACAAAATTGATCAGCCACCTTCAAATTGAATTTTTATGAGGGATGGTTATTCGAAGCGCCTAAAGTTGGATTATCCTTGAAATGTGGTATGATTTTGAGCTTTCATGTGGGAGTATTTATGAATGAGATGTGGTTGGTTCTCTATTTTATTTAAATTTTTATTTTTTCTTGTAGCAATGGTTTTAAAACGAAGTATGGAGATTTCATTTTTGATATTTTAATTTAAATAAGTTTTATTGTCGACAAATAAACCATATTTTATTCACTTAAATTTAAATTTTCAATGGTATTTAAGTAGTTTTGGCTTTTGTATAATATTCATTGGAATAAAGGAGTCATGCTTAATTTAGATTTTTGTAAAAAAAAATTTTAAATATTTTTATTAAAATGCCAGAAGTCGATCATTCATTTTAAATTTTTAAGATTGTAATTAAAATTTTTTTACCATAAATGAACATTTAATTAATGACCTTAGAATAACTACATTGTTAAAATCGCTTCTTTAAAATAATAAATTTGTGCCATTTGTTATAACTAGTTGCCGTAAAGGTAGCAAAAAAATGATTAATGAGACAAATAGATAAACTTTCTTATATCACCGTTAACTCGCAGTAACACCGTATTTTTAAAACGCGGCAAAAAAATTCATTTTTGATTACAGTTTGGGAAAATGTAGGATCTACCGTCATTAACTCAAATTCTTTAAATTCCTGTTTTCCTGTGTGCTTTCAATTTTATATTATAACCAACCCGATTTATATTATAACAGTTATAAAACAACGGCTTTACGTAAAAGTCATTCAGATTTAGGCTGGGAGTTTACTAACTTTCTCGATTTCTTGTCCAAATATGTAGTTTAAGAGGATTGCCACAAATAACCCAAAGAAATTGAAATAAACCTTTTGACGTAGTAGGTTAAGTAGTCGGAGGTGATAGTAATGTGAGATAATGCAGATTTGGGACATATAAGGAATACAAAAATTAACAATGAGACCAATATGTAAGACTACCTATTTATATGTTTTGATAAATGGGAATAATTTTCTATGAGGTGAAAAAGTAGTTCTGAAAACACAAAATTCAAAATACGAATTTATTTTTTATTTATATTAGGAATTGAATATATTGCTGCAACTTAAAAAATAAAACTGCAACATTTTACACAATACATGAAGCGTATTTATCATAATATAACTTTTTTCCTAAAACTAATGATTTTTCTAAAAGCACTAAACTAACCGTTTGGCAAGCCATACTTTTTATTAGACTTCTACAATAAAAATACAAGATGGACATTTTAATCAATATGTTACTTTTTATTAGTGTTAGTGAGTTACTTTATATAAAGGCACTGCAATTCCCAGAAAACATGTTTTATTATTTGCTAAAAATTAAAATACAATATATACAAATCATAAACCAGACATATTTTATTCTCACTATCTGATAAGATTTATGAAAAATCGCTATTTAAATTAGAGTTCTGATATACTGTAAAAGTTTTAATGAACATAAGAAACAGAAGGATATTCGACGTTTTTTAATTGTGTTGATCCGCGATGAAATGAAAGTTAAAAGAAACAAATTAGTATAGAATTTTAAACAGTAAAATGAAAATGACTAAATGTGAAATAAATCTAAACATATTTTCAAATCGCTTCAACACTCTCTTTGCAATACGTATTTTCAGTAAGTTCAAAAGTTCTATATTTGCATTTTTGTTAAAACTAAATATTTTAAGTAATATGTAGTACCGCAAATATATTTTCTAAGCATTTACATTGCAAGCCAATAAACTATTATAATGCAAAATGGACAACTGGCCTACCTCTATCTAATCCGTATATATTTTCCTTTGTGTAATATTTTCATGGCAAAATTTCCACTTTTAAATTAAACTATATGATCAAAGGCTCTTGTAAAGATGAAAAGCTTTGAGATATCCGCGTGCACCGTCTGCCTAATTTAATGTTTGTTTTACCAGAGATTATATAAAGCAGATGAAAACTTGTGTTTATGATATATGCATTATTAAAATAAATAAGGGTTTGCAATAAGTTAGGGCAATTATTTTATTTGAAGTATATTCTTATTTTTGGAAAATTATATAAATAAATAGTTTTGTGTTCGACATGACTTCAAATGCAGATAAGCTAAAAATATAGGATAAATAGACAGAAGTAAAAAGGTTGATACGTTACCTTTAACATTATATTTTTAAGGTAAAAGGGATATAACTATAAAAATTATTTAATATTCATCAAGGTGTCACAACCTACCAATTCGACTAGATATTTTTTCATTTCTGTTTCAAATTTTGAATATTATTACTAAATAATTTTGACTTGTATCTGATGTATTATTGTTTAACTTTAATTTTACAGTTGTGTTATCATTTAATAATTTAATTTTACATACATTTTGTTATAAAATGATACGTACTCGGTAGAACGAGTTCAGTACATCTTTCGTTTATGTAACTTTATTTTCAATATTTTTAACTAATTGTATACATTTATATAAAGAGAATATAAGCCGTTATTGATTTTTTCATTTTGATACGTTTGTTTATATTATGTTCATACTAAATATTTGGTAACAAAGGAATTTGCTTTATTCGTATGACATTTTTTGATAAAAACTTTATTTAGGATTGTAAGTTTACTTTTATTTAATTAATTAATAAACTTTCTTTCTTGACTCAAAAGACCCTCTCTGTGGCCAGATTTTCATTCTGTAGTAATCCGATCGTGCTCGACTGCCCCATTCGCAGAAGAATCAGCTGTATTGGGTATAACCTAGCTGTATTCTAAGCAAAATTGTCACCACTTTTAAATTCCCACAAATTTGCCATTTATATATTTTATATTGTGTGGTCTCCAGTAACAATTTCAAATTGCTACACGCTTCTTTCATGTAAACTGCATGGCCGATTGAGACTGAAAGCAACCTGTTTCCATTATGGAGTAACACAGCTTTAAGACTTACTTTTGACGAATGAAAAGGCTCCTGTCTTTTGGAGCATAGTGCAGATTTACTTAGATGTTACCAAATTGCTTTCCATGTTAAAAAAAATTGTTTGGTTTTACTGACAACTTCGGTATACAGAAACTCCATTATTGCCATCGAGAAGCCAATAGTTCTGCTTTTTTATTGTGCAATTCTAAATCTCTTATAAGGTCACTTAATTCACTTTCACTTATTTTGTGAGGTTTTTTACTGGAAAGTTCACAGACAAAATGGGAGTCATGTGAGGTTGATGGGATAACATTTTCCGGTACACTACCGTTTCAGTCCGTTTGATTATCATCAGAATTAAGGGTATATTCCTGAGGTGTATTAGGTACAGGCAATTCGTCAGTACGGTTCACCGGTCGTAAGACCAATTGGAAATTTGGATACTGTATTGCAGACGTTTTTTTCTCCTAAAAGCCTTTTTTGATGAGAGGTGCTTCGCAAAAGTAACAGTCAGTAACGTGGTCTTTCGGTTCTCGAGAGATCGTAGAAATAGCAAAGGGCATCTTACGATTTCTTCCACTTAGCCAGCAGCGATTGTTGGACGAACATTTGTTGCAGCAGTTATGGAAAGCCCAATTTTTATACTGTTTGTACTCTAACTTTGCAGCCAATAGCGTATTTTATTAGAGGGCTAAGAGTACGTTTTTGTTGCTTCCCCACATATATGTAACAAAAATGATCTGGCTTATTTACACAAACTCGCGACATGTTGCTCAAAACTCTCTAATTTCTCAAATACGAACAGTTCTCGATTAAATGGTGGTTGAAATACCACTAAGACATTAGTATTTATTTTATATATATTTAAATCCGTTATACAGTACACCTGGTATAATAAATCCAGGTTGAACTTTCTCATACATTAAATGCAGGTAGTTAAAATATCAAAACAAGCAGGGATCCATAAAACCGGAGCCAACTGAGACTTTTGCAAGACAGATTGTTAATTAATGTAATAAAATAGGTAAGATTTTACTGTATTGGTTTCGGAAACCTTTTTGCTGTTCCCCCGTGAGTTATCGGAAGCCTAATTTTCTAAAAATATTGTTAGAAGGAAATTATTAAATATGTTGCGATTCTAGCCTAAATTTCTGGCGTTGCGGACGGGTAACGATTTTTCTGGTTATTTTAGCAGAAATAAAAATGGGGGTTAGGCTCTTTCTTTGTATCTTGGTTAAATTTAATATTATAATAATCTGTGGGTGAAAACTAATTTGAAATGCATTCTTTTTTTAATGGGAATGCAAACACTTTTGTATTTCGTCCATTTTTTTTTATTTAAATAAAAATGTAGCAGAGCGCTTTCGGCTTTCGCCATCATTAGTTCCACTTAGTCAGGTGAGCACAGGAAATCCAAAGGAACATGATGAGGCAAAACAGTGAACATTTAAAATTTGTTAACGTCACATCTATAAAAACCCATTAAAAGATCAAAAAGATCCTTTTTGGCGGTTTAAACCATGAGATTTTGAAACTTTAACACATGGTCGCTTCAAATGACAATTTTTTTTGTAGCTGATGATGGCGAAAGCCGAAAGCGCTCTGCTACGTTTTTAATTAAATAAAAAAAATTGCACGAAATACAAAAGTGTCTACATTACCATTTTACCTCTACGTGTACACAGCCGATTCCTATTCTTATTTTTTTCTTAGTTCTCCATAGGGTCAAATTAACCATATATTTATTTATGTATCTACTTGGTGGACATACAAACAGATACAAAGGTACCCATTACAGTATCTACAGGCTTACATATACTAATAATATTTATGCTATCCACGTTCTATCTAATAGCTCCTATATAAACCTATATACTAACACTTTTATAATGAATCATCTAAAAGATTTATTTTTTTAAATGATTTTAATGATATTGACATAGAAAATTACTCTAAGTGTTTACTCTTTTTACAACTCTAGAGAGCTGATGCTATTTTATAAAGTTTTCGAACAATTTAAAAAAAAACTGTGACTAATACTGGACAGATATTTATTACAATTTATTTATATAGGCTACTGTAAAACATTTTATTTTCTTAAAAATATTTACCATTACGGAGTTTTGACTATAAATGATGTTTCTTTGTTTACAGCTCTTTGAGCACAGTAGTAGAAATTTAAAGTAAGAAGCAAAGAACTAAAAATTTAAACTTTTTATTATTATTATTTTGTGCTCCGTCTAAAGGCTTTATAATAGGAGCTACAAAAAAAACCATTAATAAAAAAGTTAAAGGGTTTTTTGCGTATTATTTTTTAGAAATGTTGCAAAGAAATAAATGCGCATCCCAAAGTGCAGAAAATTATAACACTTATGTTTTTTAAATCGAACACCTTGTATATTATTATCTCAAATTAAAGATATTTTCTTTTTGTTGTTGATATCTGGATGAACCGTTTTCGAAACATTTGGTTTAAAATATTAATGCATTAATATTTTTTTTGTGAAATTTCAATATAGGTGAACTCATTTTGTTATTACTAATTATTAAAAGACTTTTTTTTATAATATAAGATATTCCGAAGAACAAAAACATCAAATAATTCGACTCTTTTATTCCAATAAATATAATATATAAAGAGTTCAAAATAAATATCATCAGCTAGATCCTAGACAGTGGATACCATCAGCTAGTAACATCAGATACATTATGAAGCAATTTGATGAAAGCAAAAGTCTCAAGCGAAAAAAGAGGACTATGTCTAGAAATGAAGAGAAACATTTGAATATCTTACTTTTCTTTGAAGGTAAAATTTTCTCTAAATTATTATTTCCAAATACAACAATCCCTGGTATCTTATCATTTTAGAAAATCCAGAAAGCTCTTTTCCTGACGCTGTGTTATATTTTAATATCTACCTCCTGATCTGAAATTTTTACCACTTTGATATGTTATAAGTTTTACCCATTCCAGGTGCCGTAGCTATTTATACTGATGGTTCTAAAACACCAGATGGTGTTGGATGTGCTTTTTATATCCCTTCAAATAATTTTGTTGGAAGTTTTCAATTAAATACAAATTCTTCGATATTCACGGCAGAGCTATTTGCTTTGAAACAAGCTTTGAATCATGTTTGCTATAATCATGAGCAACATAATACAAATGACTGTATAATTTTATCGGATTCTATGTCATCTCTAAAACCGATAAATAATAGATTGAAAAATCTCTATAAGAATCCTCTAGTTGCTGACATATTTTTCCACATTTTGGCATTAAACAAATCAATATTAGCGTTTCTTTTGTATATGTAAAAGCTCATACAAGTATTTCTGGCTCAAGGTTGATTCATTTGCCAAAAAGACAATTTAGTAGGGTACTCCTATATTAGGTCAGCAATACTACGGTAGATTCCCCAAAATAAAGGATAGAGTCAAAGAATTTTGGAAAGAACAATATGCAAGCTACGCAGTCAATAATTCCAATCACTACACCAGAGTCAACAAATCCTTAGCAATCCAAGTATTCAAGAGAGTACCTTAAATAGACCTTGCTATATTACTTTTGCAAGAGCCATGTTTGGGCATGATAATCTAAGGTACCTGCTTAATAAAATCTATCTTGCTGATAGCCCTCTATGTACATGCGACAATTCAAGTATTGATGACATAAATCACTGGCTTTTGAATTGTCAACATAACCGGGTAGCATCGGATTATATTATCCAGGAATTTGCGAGACTAAACAGTCTTCCTATTAACGCTGAGGCGATTTTATCACTAGCAAGGAAAGATAGAAATATATCGAGAATTTTTATTACTTTTGTAAGATTGTGTGGCCGTAAGTTGTAGGTAAGTTTTACCCATATAAGTTCATACCGGCACAGAACTTAAGTGACGAAACGCTGGTGTTATTGCGAAGAAATTGTAAGGCATATCATAGAAGATGGTGTTTTTATAAGTAAGACAAATTTTACATATGAAGCTTCTTTTACCACATTGAGAATGTTTAATAGAAAAAATAAGCATATTGGGCACCAGAAAATCCTCACAAAATACATGCAGTAAAAATACATGGTCCTCTGGGGCAATACATGTTTGGTGCGGCATGTTGGGTAATAAAATTATTGTAACAAGTATTTTTGATGGGGGTTTAAATGGTGAGAAATATTTAAATTTAATACAAAATGACGTAAAAAATCATCTAGAGAATATTCTAGTGGGTTGGTACATTATTCTTATTTGGCAACAAGATAGCGCACCACCCCACAATAATCGCTATAATTTTGGATTGGAAGGTCTGGCACATTTAGATAGCCGGCTAACAGTCCCGATCTAAGTCCACTAGATCTTTTTATGGAAATTTTTGGAAAACAAAATTTACTACGACACACCCCGAAATATACTAGAATCAAGGCAATGGGTTAAAAATTAAATATTTTTACTTAACAGCGACCACCCCGTTTTTATTTACAACTCGATTAATAGTAAATTAAGGAGAAATATTTTTAATTGTATAAATTAAAATGTAGGATAGATAGAAAAAATGTAAAATCTTTTGTAATATTTTTGCCCCTATTATGTTTCTACTTTTTTTCTTCTCTTCATATGCTATACTTAATCACTGGAATAAAAGCGTCCAATTATTTGATGTTACTGTTCTTCGGTATATCCCATATTATAAAAAAATGAGTTATTTGTTTTCTAGGCCGCCTTAATATAATGAACGATTAATCTATTAATATTTTAAACTCAAATATTTTGAAAACGGCTCATCCCAATATCAACAATGTAAATATTTTTGAAATCATCATTTTGTTCCGACATATTAAATATTTAGCAAAATATTAACAGGTCATCACTGTTAATTTTAGAGCAAAATTTGGAATCAATCGAGTAAGCAGTTCTTTAGCTATGCCCGAAATTGACAGACAGACCGACGAAACTTTGGACATCTAGACGTTAAAACTTGGCTATATAAAATCTTGGACAGGGAATTTTTCACACAACCAACATTTTATTTGGCCGCCATTTTGAATTCATAGCACAATTTTATCAGTTCGTCTCTATAACACACTTAATTCTTGCACAAAATTTGAAATGAATCTAATAAGTAGTTTTTTAATGCTGATTTTTTATTAAGCCAGCATTTTGTTTTGCCATCTTGGATTCGTATTAAATTTTTACCAGTTGATTTAAATGTAATACTTAATTTTGGTCCAAAATTTCAAGTGAATTGGTTGAGAAGTTTTTTAGTAATAATTTTGTTAACATTTCACCAGGCCGCCATTTTCTTTCGCCATCTTGGATTCGTATCAGAATTTTATCAGATAATTTCTACGTAATTGCTGATTTTTGCGCAAAATTTCAAGTAAATTGAATAAGTAGTTCTTTAGTAATAACATTCTTAACATTTCAATAAGTTGCCATTTTGTTCCGTTATATTGGATTTTCACCAAAATATAATCATTTCATGCCCTTATGACGCTTGATTTTTATCCAATATCTGAACTCAATAGTTTTTGAGCTACGCCGTGTACAGGCAGACCGGCGGAATTAAGAAAACTTGTTTTTTTTTGACATCTAGGGACCCTAAAACGTGAAGATCTGTAAAAACCTCGGAGGGTAATTTTTTCACGATTACAATACTATCTTAACGCTAGAAGTAATAATAAAATCATGGCCGCAATACCTCCAATTAAATTAATTAAAAAAAAGTATCTGCTGCTCTGTTACCAGATCAAAATAATAACAATTTAGAAAAAAACGTAATACAACACATAGTAGAATGTATAAAAGTCATGACATACCATGATATAATAAACGGAAGTTATGATATTTAGTCGGTCTCAATTACGTCCGGTTTGCGCAGTGACGTCATTGCGTGCGTAGATTTTTAAATTCCTTATAGATATGTATGTCGTTTCTAGCGTTTAGACATTATATTACCATTTTTTTCAATTAAAAATTTTTTCTAATGAAATATTGACATATAATTCACTAAAATAAAAAAACTTATGACATGTAGTTATATATTTATTTTATAAAACACGTTAAAGAAAGAGTTAAAATTGTATAAAATCGGACAGTATTTAACTTTATACTGTTATTTTTTATACATGCTTATATTTAGTTCAACTTAAAACTAAAAAAATGCTATAATGTCTGTGTTTTTTGATAAGTACAGAGAAGTAACTAAGTACAATTTGAGGGGGAAAGGAGGTCTAATTAAAAAAAATGGAGGTATGAAAGGGAATAAAACAACACACACTAAACAAGTTTAACCTTTATGTGCACAAGCTGCCTTTCGTTCTTATATTATATGTAATTATATAAACAGATTTAATATAAGCCTTATTCTAGTTGACAAACTTTTTTTTATTAAAAATGTCGATTATTTCGTCCAGATTTACATTGTTGTCTTTTTTAATAACGATTGATCTTTATCAAAATGCCTTGAGCATATCCGCGCCAAATTTGTAGCAAATTTAGCTTTGCGTTGACACAAGGGGCGTCTATTCACTTGAACATTTTTTGTCTTTAGGGAAAGTAAAAAACCTTATATTCCTATCAAAATTCTTTGCCTGGTTATCTCTGTCACACCCGAATACAGCACACCTCATATTTATTGCTGTTTAATTAACTAAATACAAAAAAAGGACACAGAAATCCGCAAACACTTTTAAACATCAACTGAAAATGCACTGAAATCATATAACCGAAGGTCAATGACAGTCGGCGTAAATCACGCGATGACGTAGCAGAGGAATGCGCGATATCATACCTTCTGTTTATTGTATCATGATGACATACCAAGTTCGAACCTTCAGTTGCTATTGTCCGTCGATACTGAACGTTGTGTTTCTTTTTTAAATATTGTGAAAATGATGTTATGTGTGTATGTGTTTCGGTTTTATATGAGTTATCTGACCATCCAACCAAGGAACCTGCTGACACTGCATATTAGATGACCGCTAATATATGCGAATTTCTGCGACGCGAGGGCAGTCAGTTGAAAGCATCGACGTAAAACATTTTATTTTTGTTTCTAAATAACTTGTATTTTTGAAATAAACATTTTTTAAAAAGGCGATTCCGTAGTCTCGTTTTGTAATTGGCGCAGTCGTACGGATTTTCGGAAGTTTATGAATCGCTCATAATAACTTTTTCGTTTTAACGAATTAACCGGAAAGAACCAATTGTTGTGACATTAGGTGAAGTGCTTATTATAGAGCGGATTGATCAAGACATCGATCGATTCCCAATCCATCGCGGATCTGTAAGAGCATTCCATTTGATCGAACGTCGAGGGATAGGACCCACATTGTCTGTCTCTGCAAGTACCACGCTTTGGAGAAGGACTACATCGCCGAACCAAGTTTGGAACTTATAGAATGACTAGGATCGCCATTCTTCTAGTATTGTAAGTGCAATTGATTTTCTCTCATATTGATGTCGATTGAAAATTTAATTTCTGAATTAGATAGCCTTCGTTTATCACCTTCAGCTGACTCTGTTCCTCAAAATAACTTAGGAGCATTAGATTTAGAAGTAGGAGTAGAAAATATACAAGAAAATTTTGAAAATACAATTTCTTTAAGTAATCATTTACTAATTAATCAATTATTAGAATCAAATATGTCCCAATTTAAACCCGAATATTTAAACTGCGTCCCAGTTTTTGACGGAGACGCAAATGATTTAAATAGATATATATCTACATGCCAATCACTCATAGACGCATTTTACGATGCAAGCAACCCGCGAAATTTTCAAAATATTTATTTGTTAAATTCTTTAATAGGCAAACTTACAGGTCAGGCTAAACTAGTTGTTAACATACAAAATGTAACAACGTGGGACGAACTTAAAGACACATTAAGACGAAATTTTGCAGATCAAAGGGATGAAGCGTGTTTAAATCGTGATTTGGTTATGTTAAAACAAAACACCGGTGAAAAACCAAATGATTTTTACGATAGAGTTTTACATATTTTAAATCTGCTGTGTTAATTTATTGATGCGCATGAGCTAACTAATTCAGCTAAAATTCTAAAACGAGAACTATACAATGAATTAGCTTTAAAAACATTTTTAAGTGGATTACGTGAACCATTAGGGACAACAATAAGATGT
Organism: Kuschelorhynchus macadamiae; assembly: GCA_030620095.1. NCBI lineage: Eukaryota > Metazoa > Arthropoda > Insecta > Coleoptera > Curculionidae > Kuschelorhynchus > Kuschelorhynchus macadamiae. The sequence goes on from JAUTXW010005305.1 coordinate 27,177, forward strand.
ATGAGGCCTGAAAATCTTATGCAAGCTTTACAATTTGTAACACAAGAATATAACGTGAATTATTTTCAAAACCAAAATAAATCCGGACCACTCTTAATAAAAAATAATACCAATAACAGTAGCCATAACGTTTTTAAGCCACATCAAAATTTCCAACCGAATTTTATTCAAAGACCAATTTTTAACGCAAATACGCCACACAATGCATTTAGGCCTAATTTTCCGTCACAGCCTATGAATATAAGACCCAATCCTAATAGGCCCCAACCGAGATTTTTTACAAATAATCAAGTTTTTGGTAAGCCTAGAACTAATGTGTTTAAGCCAAATAATCAAAACAGGTTTCCACCACCAAAACCAATGTCAGGCGTAGAAACAGCTATATTTAAACCATTCGCTAATAGACCACCACAAAACAACCAACAACAAAACTCTAATTTTTATTCTCAAAATCAAGGATTTAATCCACCTAAATTTGCTTTCGAAGAGCTTCATAATACTGAAACTCATAACATGCCCTATTATGAACAATATTCGTATGAAGAATGTCCACATTCTAGCCCATACGACCCGTATCAGAATGTGTATTGTGATCAAAATTATTACGCCCAAAAGACCGAATTTTACGAATATGATTCAGAAAATAATCCTATTGTGACATTACCTGACTCTGACTCCCTAGAAAATACGAATTATTACGAAAAACAAACTGACCGCGAAAATTTTACCAAGATTCCTCCAGACAACAAAAAACCTTAGAACCTCAATTAATATCATTCAATATGTCAAATCCTAGTGAGTTATCTGACTTAAATCCAATAATATCTGAAATTAATAAATTAAACGCAAAATCAAAAAATATTACAAATTCATTAATTATACATAAAGAATACTATGCCGAATCATCTAATTACTTAAAAATTCTTGCAATTTCTCAAGAACGCGTAGAAAATAAAATTAAAGAAATTTTACCCCATCCATTAAGAAATAAAAGAGGATTAATTAATGCTGCAGGGTCTGTTTTTAAGGCTGTAACGGGAAACTTAGATGCGGAAGATGGCGCTCGCTACGAAAACCTAATAAAAAACTTACAAGGAAACCAAAAATTATTAAGTAATAACATAAGTAACCTAAATCAGATTTCAACAAGCGTCATTACGAGTTTTAACACAACAATTCAAAAAATAAGCCAAAATGAAAAACTTCTCGAGGGTAAAATAAAACAAATAAGTTATATTGTACAAAAAACAACGTACAAAGAGAACATGTATTTTATTAAAGACACTCTTGATCAAATTATTAACTTGTACGAAATAATCGATTCCATTTTACAAGATGTTGAAAAATCCGTTACATTCGCAAAGCTTAAAATATTTCACCCGAGCATAATTCAAACCAAAGATCCTTTAAACGAACTCAAAAAACTCGAAAAAATGGTAGGTTCAAAACATTTAATTTTGCCCACTAACCTAGAAAATATATTTTTATTCGAAAATATTATAGACGTCGACTGTTTTACCCTAAATAACCGTGTAACATATTTATTACGAATTCCAGTAACCAATCCAAATAGTTTTTCTTATTATCACTTGTACTCTATACCAATTGAGCATCAGAGTCTGTTTAAGGTTGTTATACCGCGGAACAAATATTTACTTAAAAATCAATTGTACTTTACTCATCGTCCGGACCCTTGCCAAGAAGTTGTGCCCAACCTATTTCTTTGCAAAAAAGAAGACCTCACAGAGATCACTTCAAAAAGTCCTTGCGAAGTACAGCTCTTACAGACCACAAAAAGCACTTCTACCTGCCAACAAATCGACGTTACAATAAGTCGACCTGTAATAAGTCAATTGGATAATTCCAATCAATGGATTGTAGTTTTGCCAAATACCGAACTAGTAGAACTGCAATGTGACTCCCAAGAAGAACGCCAAAAACTACATGGAAGTTATATGTTGACCCTTCCAACAGGATGCCAAGCAAAAATCAACGATATGTCGATTATCAATAATCAAAACGACGTCGATACTAATAAGCAACCCATCCTGTTCCCGGACTTCCAAGATACACCTGAACAAGACTTTCCCGTCCTGAATTTGAGCTTCCATTTACAAGAAATCAAATTAGACGAACTTCACAAAATCAAAAACAAAATTGAAGAAAATCATGTCCCAGAACTTTTCGACCGAATTTCGAAATTTCCAAGCCTATGGACAATTTTTATATACACCCTTTTTCTAACTATTTTTGGATATTTTTTGTTTAGATATTTTATCCGAAATAGATGTTTGAAAAAGATGACCGCAACCACAACCACAACAGAACCGAATCCGAGCCAACTCATTGAACTACCCCCTAGCAGGGTTAGTTAAATCTAAGAAGGGAGGAGTTATCTGACCATCCAACCAAGGAACCTGCTGACACTGCATATTAGATGACCGCTAATATATGCGAATTTCTGCGACGCGAGGGCAGTCAGTTGAAAGCATCGACGTAAAACATTTTATTTTTGTTTCTAAATAACTTGTATTTTTGAAATAAACATTTTTTAAAAAGGCGATTCCGTAGTCTCGTTTTGTAATTTATGGATATGTTAACTTTTTGTGTGTTGTGTGTTCCGGGTCTTAAAATAGGTATGTAAAACGATAACATTTTTCTGGTGTGTTGAAATAATATAATAAAATAACTTTATATTTATATTTAAAAAAATAATAGCACTAGTAGTCCGTCAAAAATTAAAATAAAAATATAAAAAAGGTCTCCTATTTATTTTTTAAATAATAATTGCGTTCTAACGAGCAATTAATTTGTTCTTAAAGTGTGCATCATTTTAATTTTATGGGAAAAAGCAAGAAAAAGTATATTTTTCTGTTTCTTTTAGCCCTGAAGAAAATTGAATATATAGTTAAACCGTCGACTTTTTTTAAGAGAAAGGGATTTTCATTTCTCTTTAAAACCTGCTAACCAATCTAGCCGCATATTTTCTGGTGTTTTTGCTATGTTTTTATTTTACTTTTGTCAAACCGAGAGTTGCCGTTCTCTTGAATAATTATATTTCGCATGTGCAAATAAAAATGTATGACAATATATCTGTTTTATGTATTTATCTGACAGTCATTCAGACAGAAACGAATATACATTTTTCATCCACACATTGTCCAGATCTAACATACAGACGTGCATACATATATGCTTAAATACATATATACATACATACACACATATCTAACTCGATACATAAATACATACGTACATACATACATATACACATATTGTTAATAATTTATAATTTTATTTTTTTTGTGTATAATGTTTTAAACAAATCAATCTTGACATTTATTATTCTCCTCTATAAAAAGAAGGTTTTTATTCTAGGAAATGGAATTTTAAGGACTTTTTTTGAACATTTAATTAGGCTGCCAGTTTGTTTCGCAATATAGTATAGACAAACTTTTCACACTTGATTTTTGTGGACAATGTCCACTTAATTTAACAAGTAATTTGTGGTATGATATTTTAAATATTTAGTTAGGCCGGCATTTTGTGTACCACCAAATATCCTCACTAACATTCCAGTTTATTTCTATATCACATTTGATTCTTGTGCAAAATTTAAGGAAATAGGATTAGTGGTTTTTTAATAATACTTTTTTTACAGTTTTATTAGGCCTCCATTTTGTTCCGCCATCTTGGATTTGTAACAAAATGTTATCAGTTTATCCCCATATCACACATAATTTTTTTGCAAAATTTGGTGTAAATTGGGTAAATAGTTTTTGGTAATAATCTTTTTAGCATTTTATTAGGCCGACGCCATTTTGTCCCATTATATTTTTTATTCCCATATGATCCTTAATTTTTGACTAAAACTTGAAGTCAATCTGATAAGCGGTTTTTAGTAATGAGGTGAACAGACATACAGACAGACAGACGACGGAATTGAGAAAATATGTTTTTTGACATCTAGGGACCCTTGAACGTAAAGATCTGAAAAAATCTCGGAAGATGATTTTTTTTTACGATTACAATAGATTCCCCTCTTACGAGGAAAGTGAGTAAACATCATATTTTCAGAGTAAAACAAGTTATATAAGAAAGAAGAAATCCTTTGATAGTATTACGTTTTTTACAAAAATTAAAATTATAATTAAATTTATAAATTATATATTTAAATCATTCTTAACTTTTTCGCTTTCTATTTCTTGCAAATCAGGGAGATATCTGGGTGCGATCTGGACACAACGATAGTTAAGTTAACATTCGCTAAATCACGTGATTTAATGAAACAATAGATTGGTGATTAAAAGAAACAATCATTTCATAAATGGAAAACTACTACTACCTATTTTGATATTATATATAATCCAGAAGATCTACAAATAATTTCAAGAAACCTCTAAAGTCAAATGTTTACAAGTGAGTGCAGTAAGAAATGGTGAAAATTTTAGTGGATTTTAATTTTAACTGTACTATATTTATTTACTGAATTGGTAAGTAATCAGAATATATTTTTAAAATAACTCTCCACTATATATATATATATATATATATATATATATATATATATATATATATATATTTATTTAATTAGGCCGCCAGTTTGTTCCGCCATATAGTATACACAAACTTTTACCAGTTCATCCCTTTTCACACTTGATCTTTGTGGACAACGTCCAATTAATTTGACAAGTAATTTGTGTTACTGATATTTTAAATATTTAGTTAGGCCGACATTTTGTGTACCACCAAATATCCTCACCAAATATTCAGTTTATCCCTATATCACACTTGATTCTTGTGCAAAATTTGAGAAAATAGGATTAATGGTTTTTTAATAATATTTTTTTTACAGTTTTATTAGGCCTCTATTTTGTTTAGCCATCTTGGATTTGTACCAAAATGTTATCAGTTTATCCCCATATCACACATAACTTTTTTGCAAAATTTGTGATAAATTGGGTAAGTAGTTTTTTGTAATAATCCTTTTAGCATTTTATTAGGCCGACGCCATTTTGTCCCATTATATTGGATTTTTATCAAAATTTTATTTCCATATGACGCTTAACTTTTGACCAAAACTTGAAGTCAATCGGATAAGCAGTTCTTAGCAATGAGGTGAACAGACAGACAGACGACAAAATTGAGAAAACATGTTTTTTCACATCTAGACACCCTTGAACGTAAAGATCTGGCTAAAACTTAAAGTCAATCGGATAAGTAGTTCTTAGCAATGAGGTGAACAGACAGACAGACAGACAGACGACGGAATTGAGAAAATATGTTTTTTGACATCTAGAGACCCTTGAACGTAAAAAATCTCGGAAGATGATTTTTTTACGATAACAATACTTTTCCCGCTTACGAGGAAAGTGAGTAAACATCATATTTTCACAGTAAAACAAGTTATATAAGAATTGCTTCTAATTAAAAAAGTACTACGTCTCTTACAAAATTTAAAATAATAATTAAATTTATAAATTTTATATTAAATCATTCTTATCTTTTTCGCTTTCTACTCCCTGCAAATCAGGAAGATATCTGGGTGTGATCTGGACATAACGATAGTTAAGTTAACGTTCGCTGAATCACGTGATTTAGTGAAACAATAGATTGGTGCTTAGAAGTAACAATCATTTCATAAATGGAAAACTAAATGCATATTTTGACAATATATATAATCCAGAAAATTCAGAAATAATTGGGGATTTCAAGAAACCTCTAAATTAAAATGTTTACAAGTGAGTGCAATGAGAAATGATGAAAATTTTAGTGGATTTTATTTTTCATATTCCACTTCTTCGAAACTAGGCTTTTGGTGTTAATGACCGAATTTCAGAAAGATAAGTTATGCCCTTAAGGTAATAAAAACTGGCAGGTATTTGGAGATAATTTCAAGGTGGTACCTTTTTAAATAAACAAAGAAGTCAAGTTAATTTCGTTATTATCTTATATCAAAATTTTGTTTTATTTATTTTGAATTAAATTTTTTTTAAATTTTAACTGTACTTTAATACCTACGATATATGTTATCTATATTTATCTACTGAATATATATATATATATATATATATATATATATATATGTATTTATATATATATATATATATGTATGTATATATATATATATATATATATATATATATATACAAATACATGTATATATATATATATATATATATATATATATATATATATATATATATATATATATTCAGTAGATAAATATAGATAACATATATCGTAGGTATTAAAGTACAGTTAAAATTTAAAACATTTAATTCAAAATAATAAAACAAAATTTTGATATAAGATAATAACGAAATTAACTTGACTTCTTTGTTTATTTAAAAAGGTACCACCTTGAAATTATCTCCAAATACCTGCCAGTTTTTATTACTTTAAGGGCATAAACTTATATCTTTCTGAAATTCGGTCATTAACACCAAAAGCCTAGTTTCGAAGAAGTAGAATATGAAAAATAAAATCCACTAAAATTTTCACCATTTCTCACTGCACTCACTTGTAAACATTTTAATTTAGAAATTTCTTGAAATCCCCAATTATTTCTGAATTTTCTGGATTATATATATTGTCAAAATATGCATTTAGTTTTCCATATATGAAATGATTGCTACTTCTAAGCACCAATCTATTGTTTCGCTAAATCACGTGATTTAGCGAACGTTAACTTAACTATCGTTATGTCCAGATCACACCCAGATATCTCCCTGATTTGCAGGGAGTAGAAAGCGAAAAAGATAAGAATTATTTAATATAAAATTTATAAATTTAATTATTATTTTAAATTTTGTAAAAGACGTAGTACTTTTTTAATTAGAAGCAATTCTTATATAACTTGTTTTACTGTGAAAATATGATGTTTACTCACTTTCCTCGTAAGCGGGAAAAGTATTGTTATCGTAAAAAAATCATCTTCCGAGATTTTTTTTACGTTCTAGATGTCAAAAAACATATTTTCTCAATTCCGTCGTCTGTCTCTGTCTGTCTGTTCACCTCAAAAACATATTTTCTCAGATCTTTACGTTCGTCTAGATGTGAAAAAACATGTTTTCTCTGTCGTCTGTCTGTCTGTTCACCTCATTGCTAAGAACTGCTTATCCGATTGACTTTAAGTTTTGGTCAAAAGTTAAGCGTCATATGGAAATAAAATTTTGATAAAAATCCAATATAATGGGACAAAATGGCGTCGGCCTAATAAAATGCTAAAAGGATTATTACAAAAAACTACTTACCCAATTTATCACAAATTTTGCAAAAAAGTTATGTGTGATATGGGGATAAACTGATAACATTTTGGTACAAATCCAAGATGGCCGAACAAAATGGAGGCCTAATAAAACTGTAAAAAAAATATTATTAAAAAACCATTAATCCTATTTTCTCAAATTTTGCACAAGAATCAAGTGTGATATAGGGATAAACTGAAATATTGGTGAGGATATTTGGTGGTACACAAAATGTCGGCCTAACTAAATATTTAAAATATCAGTAACACAAATTACTTGTCAAATTAAGTGGACGTTGTCCACAAAAATCAAGTGTGAAAAGGGATGAACTGGTAAAAGTTTGTCTATACTATATGGCGGAACAAACTGGCGGCCTAATTAAATGTTTAAAAAAAGTCCGTAAAATTCCATTTCCTAGAATAAAAACGTTTTTATAGAAGAGAATAATAGATTGATTTCTTTAAAACATTATAGACAAAAAAATAAAACTATAAAATATTAACAATATTTGTATATGTATGTATAAATATATATATAATATATATATATATATATATATATATATATATATATATATATATATATATATATATATATATATATATATATATATATATATATATATATATATATATATATTATATATATATATATATATATATATATATATATATATTATATATATATATATATATATATATATATATATATATATATATATATATATATATATATATATATATATATATATATATATATATATATATATATGTTTTCATTCCTGGTGTGGATCAGTTCACTACTGTCGTTCTGAATAGAACAGTTTCGCTGACGTTTCGCCAAAATCACATTTGGCATTTTCAAAGCTTTCTTTCTCTCGTCCGAATAGACTAAAGTGATGGTGACTGCGACGCTTTCTTTTATGCCCCCACCCAGGGCCGAAGGTTATATCTGCGCGGCCGTTGGTCGTTATTTATGTTTTCCGGATGATGATGCTGTTGTTGTTGCGCTAATTGCGCTTGAGTTTTTGCGATTGTAGATTTGTCGATTATTGTCTTCCATACTGTTGGTAGTTTTAATGATTCGTCCCTTTTCGTCAAATCACCTTATTTTTCAATATCTTTTGCTTCTCGGATTATTCTGGTCTTATAATGTTCTATATTGGCAATTTCCCTACCCCCATCGAAATTTATTTTATGGCCGGTTTCCTGTTTGTTTGTTTCTGATGCTGAGTTTAAGCTCTTCCACTCTTCCTGATATTCGCCTGTTAATTTGCCCACGTACAACTTTACACAGTCCTGGCACGGAATGCTGTATACTCCGTGGTTTTCCAGTTTGATTTTATCTTTTGGGTTTTCAACTTATAGTTGTTTGTGGCTTGTGTATTGTTTGTATGTTGTGTTTCCTAAGAATTCTTCCGATTCTGTCTGTTGTGCCTTTTACATATGGTAAGACTACTTGTTGCTTTCCCGGTTCATGATTTTTGTTGTTGGTTGTTCGGGAAACCTGTGCATTAATAGCTTTCTCTATGGTGCGATTTGTGTACTTATTTTTCTTTAAAGCACTAGATATTACCTTAAGTTCGTTTTGTCTCGTCTGTGTGTTAATCATCTGGATATTGCATTGCTTAAACTTGGCATCACATCATCGCCCAGAGATCTTGGATTGAAATATCTGTCTGTAGCGAGGACCCGATTGGTGCACAATCCATTTGTTTATATATTTGCCCGTTGAATGAAAAATAAGTATTTTTAAGGCAACGCTCCGAGAGTTGTATTATATGTGCCTGGAAATCCTTGTTCATAGCAATTTTGTCCATAGCTTCGTCGATGGGAATACTGGGATATAACGATTTGACATCTAGGCTTGCTATGATATCGTATTTTTCAGGAACAATATCTCGTATAATTCGAGTGAAATGCTCCGAGTTGTTTACAAATGAATCTACAGCTGGTTGCATAGTTTCAGAAACAAAGCAATAGTAGTTAAAATAGGGGAGCACCTCCTCTTCCTCCTCTTCCTCTCTCTCATGTTCCTCATTCTTATCTTCCTCCCCTTTTACTCTCATCATATTTTTAATTTTTTTCTCTTTGTCCTCCCACATTTGATTTTGCATTCTTAAGTCTTATAAATTCTTAATTCTTAAAAAAGCTCATTTTAGTATGCTGAGGCACATTTACTAAGCTGTGCTCGAGTTGCGTAAAAAGTTATTTTTGAATTTTTCCACCAATTGTGTATAAAACAAAAAAAAAATGTGTCAAGTAATAAGTGAATTATGTGTAATCGCAAAAATTAGCTACATCTATCAGACAGTTAAAAGTTAAATATCTCAATTTCTTTGAAGTGATTTCGAAAGATGAATACACCAAGCTGTTTTATCCACTGAAACGAGATTATTTTGAAGCAATTGACTGTTGTGATGATTATTTAGAAGGAATTATAAGCCTTACTACGTGTTTCAATACATTTGGGAAATCATACTTTGTAGGAGAATTAAGCCACCTAATAGAATTTATAGGGGAAGATTGCCAATTTATACCTGCTATTATTGCAACCCAAAAGAGGTTTCAATTATACGAAGATAAAAAACAGGTATTATCAAGAAAAGTTAATCCTATTCGCAAGAGACGTCCCCCCACATATTTAAGATATTATGTTAAATAAATTAAATGGCTGAGTTGTTGATTGCAGTTCTCATATTCTATGGCAAGTGGTCCGGAGTGGATAGACTTTTAATATAATCAATCTGCGGAATTCGTAAAGGCTACCCTCTGTTGCAACAAATACTTTGAAAAATTACATTTTTTTCAACTTATTCAAGATCTAAAAGATATTGGCTTTTTTTACTATTTAAAAGACTTGAAGCAATTTATTGACGAGGATACTATTCTTCAAGAAATTGAAAAGGAAGAATAAATTTAATAATATTCACAATGGAGCAAGTGGTTACTGAAATGTATTATTATATCTGCTGCATACTTCTAATATTTATCAATTGTAGGCGAAGAAGACGCAGAAGCACAAGATTTGTCAGCATACGTTAAGAATATAGATTGAATGGAACAATGTAAATTAGCCGCTAAATTTTGTAATGATTATTTAAAATATAAAAATGAGTATGAACTTTTAAATGAATTTAGAAAATTAGATTTAAGGTATCATATTAATTGTATTCAATCATGGTTAGTTAATGCAAAATAAATATGTATTTAAGTTTTTTTATATTTTTATTCATTCATAAAACAATTGTCATATAAAAATACCACATTTGTCAAAGCACACATACAAGATGATTTTGAATAATTTAGCGCTGGTTGTTCATCTATTTCAATCACAGGCTTTTTAGAATATTTCTCTATAAAATCCTTTTTTTCGATTCCTTTTACAAAAACAAAATCTGCTTTCTTCGTAAGTGTTTCAATTATTTTTGGGAAATGATGTAATGGAGTAAATCCATTATTCCAATGTATACAATGATGATTTTTCATTAGCCATACCGCCTGCTTGTGACAATCAGGTGAAAGAAACTCCATTGAAAAAGGCTTTTTAAAAATGTAATGAGTCATTTCATAACCATCAAAAGCTGCAAGCTCTTTCGGTATAAATTTATTTTTTTCTTCCTTGAATCTTTGAATATCCATAACCAATCTCATATTTTCAAAGCAGCAAATTTTTTAATGAGAATTTTTTTACTTGAATAATTTGCAATTTCTTCTTTCAGTTGATTAATTTTAAAAATAAATTTTTCAATTTATTGTTGTAGTTTTTATGTCATGACTAGAACTTAAAGCTTTTGAAAATCCCTTTAAATTAAATCGAAATATGAAAATAGTGGGGATAAAGTTTATAATGGTTTCACAACTTTAGTAAGAGGGTTGTAGCTAAATAATTTGTCATGTAAAATAAGACAATAAGCAGAAGCATCTTTTTTAATTGCATTGTGTGTCTCAAATTCAATTCTCATTACTACGGATCCCGTTTAAATTGTTTCTTTTTGATGGGAGCAATCAATATGTGTAATAGGACTAACGTTTTTGAATTGTTCAGGATTAAAAATGGGTTCATTTGGAACACCATAGTAAGACTGTCTAAAGTTGGCAAACATTTCGTATAAAGCAGAAAATTTATTTTCTTCGAAATTTAAGTATAAATCGTGATAAGGATATCTTTGAGAATTTAAAAATACTCTAATATTTGACAAGGTAATATTGTCAAATTTACTCATATCTTTAGCAATTTTCCCTTTTCTGTTTTCTTGAAAGCCAATCACAACATGACGAGGAGCTTCTAGTTTACTAGTTGTTTTTACCGGCCATGTGTGACAGGTTGTTTCGGTTAGAGAAGAATATTCAACAAGTTCCCAACTCCTGAATCCTATCAATATATCTTTATTTGATTCTAATATAATATTTTTGATAGAGCAAGTTGTTGTGGCATATCAACTAGAATGTGAGGAACTTTCCAATAATTTTATCGAAAGTAACCAATGGAGTGTCACTAAAAGATAACACCATCTAAATCATCAGTTGATCTAATAAGAACTAATTCCTGCTTCATATTCATAATAATTTTTCTGTAATCTTCAAAACATCCTAAAAGCATTTTTAGTGGTATGGAACGGAGAATTTTCCATCATTATCAACTAAAATTTTATCACCTTCTTTTCGATGTGGAAACCAACCTGCATTTTCCAGTTTTAAACTTTTGTTGGTATTGTGGGAAAGGTAGCTTTTTAAGGCTGATGCTAATCCAACATTTCTTATTGAATCTATAGTAATTCCGTTTAGTTCATAGCGGATTTCTCTGAACAAAAAGGCTATACCATTGATTAATAAATAGCAATTCTTTCTTATATTTATCTTCTGTATAAGTTAATTTTCCTTCGATATAAAGTAAACTATCTGACGGTAGAGTGTAAGCATCGAGTTCTTGAATTGGGATCCTTATTTCATCATTGTAATTGAATTTTGAAGAAATATATGGTTGATAGGTGTGCAGCTCTAAACTAACGATGGTATTGTCTACATAAAGCTTTTTGTTTACGTTTAATATGTTCATTATTTTAAAACAGTGAAACCCAAAGATGTGAGAAATTTACGATTATCTCATCTTAACTTGTTGGTGTTGGATTTGATACTGAACTGTTGTTTAGTCTTTTTCTTTTTATAAGTTTTTACTTTGTTGATAGTGGTAGGTGCAAGTCTCATTCCAAGGGCTCTATTATATCTAACAACCATTTTATATGTCACTAGCTTGTAAATGTAACCTTACTGTTATAGTTTCTCCTCTAAAACTGATAAGTTCTCCGTCTTGATCAACTATTTTCACGGTTATATTGCTTTGACGCTAACTGGAAAATACAAAATGGGCAAAGGAGATTCCACTGTTTTATAGCCTGGAGCTACGGTTGGATAAAACTGGTGAATAATATGAACAGGTTTACCATTACTGTAAGAACCGACACAAATATTACAATTAATACAAATAGCATTCACCTTAGTTATTTTTGCAACATTATCTGATTCTTCCTCTTTCATAGCTTTTAGTATCCTGCTATTAAAGCCCAACATTTTTCCTATCGAATCTTCCTAGGTAAAATCAATTTTTCTACTAAACATTAAAAAAGTTTTTAGATTGTTAACATTTGCTTTTAAAAGAAAAAAAATTTTTCATTCGGAAATAAATCTTCTATACATTCTCTTATGTATGTTTCTATATCTGTAATGTCAGTTTTCCGTCGGGAATAACAATTACTTTATTATCTATATAATTATATTTATATTGGGAATAGTCATAAACGTTTCAAAATCAGCTAAACCCAGGTAATATTGTTTTCCATCCTCTAAATATATGGGCGGATTAAAATCAGCAGACAAAACAGAACTGTTTCCTAATATGGCAATTGTGGTGGACATTGCAGTTTATTTATGAATGAGATATTACAACAAATAATGAGTTTATATATTTTTTTGCAAAAATTTTAGGGATAGTTGACCACAGTTATATGAATTAAATTTTTGTTTGTTTTCATAAGTATAAAATACATCCACTTTGCCATTCGAATTAAAATATTTGAGAAGTTCAAAAGGTGGTTTTAAATTTCCATAAATATCAAAATATATTATATTTTTGTTATTTTTAATATAAGCAGTCCAATGAGATCCTTTATTTTGTTTTTTATCCAAATTTACAATACCACACTCTTTCAGATTAATTTTTTTTTGGAAGTTCATCGAGCATAAAAACACCTCTAAAGCCAGTTATTTTTAACAGCTTTACATATTTAATAATATCATAAGTAAGTGCTCTTTTTGGAAAACTTATTTTGGGTTTTTTCTTTTGTTTGATTGCTTTCATTTTGACTGATCCTCCTTTATAAGTTCTAATAAATAGTCCTTTTCCTTTATATGGTCTAATATATAATCATTTGCCTTCTCTAGAAGCATTTTCCATTGCAATATTATGCCTATGTATTTCTTCTAGTTACTGTTTAGCTGCTGTAGCATCATTTACTGCCTTAGCAATTCCTGCCGCGCCTCCACCTAGTGCACCCAGGGCGCCAAGAATGGGAAACAAAAGAGGTAGAAATCCTCCAACTTTTTTGGGTGTTCGAATGATACATTTTTTTCTCAATTTAAGTTTACCTCCTTTTTTATCATTAAATCTCAAACCGAACTTTCTTTTACCCTTCATTATTCCTGCAACACTTAGAGCTGCAATTTTTTCACCAATAGAAGAATCCTTAGCTTTTACCCTATTCCAGGCTTTTTTTTTCTAATATTTGGTCAGATATGTGTCTTCTTGATAAATCTTCAGTCTGAGAGTATGATATATCGTGTTCTTTACAAGCGGAATCCAATGGATTTATACCAACGTCACCTCTAGTTAATCTTTTCTCCAAGTTGGTGCCTGGACCACAATAATTATATCCTGGTATATGAACTTCGAAGGGTAGTTTACTAATTAATTTATTTACTAAACCAGAGCCTTTTCTATTACGTCTTTTGATAGTTTTTTTTAACTTATGCCGACCCACAGTCAATGAAGTTCTTTTTATACTAACATTGACATTTTTCTGGTATAAATACTTTTACAGCTAAAAATATTTACTAGGGTGATTAAGAATGAGGATTGAAAAATAAAAATTCTCTTTACCAGTAAATAATCATGACGAAAAAATTTTAAGTAAACAGTTGAGAAAGCATGGTGACTTATTTTGCGGTGGTTCAAAAAGAGGACTCATAGTTGGTTGCAGTGGTAGCGGTAAAACCAACGTTATGCTTACACTGCTCGAGCATACTAATGGAATTAGGTTTGAAAATGTCTATGTTTATTCAAAGTCATTAGATCAACCAAACTCTGAATATTTAAGAAAGTTGTTAAAGCCTATGAAAGAAATTGGATACTATAAATACGATAGCGATAAGAACATTATTTCACCTCATGAGATAAAGCCAAATTCCGTTATCATTTTTGACGATATTCCTTGTCATAATCAATCTATTATTAGGGACTATTTCACGCATGGAAGGCATAGAAACACGGATTGTTTTTTTATTTTTCAAGGATATTCCTCAATCCTTAAACGTCTAATTCGAAAAAATTCCAACTTATTAATTTTATTTAAACTCGAGTGTTTGAGTTTTAAATATATATATATATATATATATATATATATATATATATATATATATATAACGACCACTGTATATTGGATATGACATTTGATCAGTTTAAAACTATTTGTGCTAACTGTTGGATGGATCCATATGGCTTTCTTGTAATTGACAAAGATTGTGAAGTAAATCACGGCAGATACAGGAGTAAATTCGATTCCTTTATATATTTATAAAAGTGAAAAATTTGCAGTTTTATTTCATTTAAAACTTGTACAGCATGGATAAACGTTCGTACAGAAAATATCGAAGCAGAAATTAGCCAGTTCTACCGCTCAGTCCGAATTAGAACAAACTTATAGACCAATAACACAACCTCTTAAAC
Organism: Kuschelorhynchus macadamiae; assembly: GCA_030620095.1. Taxonomy (NCBI): domain Eukaryota; kingdom Metazoa; phylum Arthropoda; class Insecta; order Coleoptera; family Curculionidae; genus Kuschelorhynchus; species Kuschelorhynchus macadamiae. The sequence goes on from JAUTXW010005305.1 coordinate 42,428, forward strand.
AGCTAATTTCAAATATTGGTAAATCCGAACCATTCGATTTAAAAGAACAAAGAGTTTCAAAGTATGAAGAATTCAAAACACCTACAAAGCTTTATAAAACATCAACTCCGACGAAAACTATTCAGAAAACAGGAAAAACTCCGTTACACCCCACAGAACTACCAAATTTTTTAGATGACAGTAGTATCACCTCTTCCTCTCCTCTAGTACAACCATTGACATCAACTATTATAGCGGAAACTTCAGATCCTTCTAGTGACACAACATCAAATTTAAACTTGTCAGACATATTGGAACAAACTATAAAAACAATTCAAACCTATGTTGGTACACAGTCATATAAAGATTACTAAGCAGATTTTCATGAATTACCCAGATCATATATTGATGAGGGTTCATGACCTCGAAACGGATAAGTTTTCTTTTGGTTTAATACAGATATCGGTAGAAATTATTGGAAAAGACATTAAAGTGGGAGGAATAACGTACTCAGGCACGCCAGGTTTATACGAATTGATTTTCAAAAAAGAACCGAAAGGTTATAAGAAGGAAGATTTAGATAATTACATGAACATTCTAGCTAAAACAAATATATATCGTAGGAATTTTGATTTAAATGAACAAGTTCAAGGAAATACATCACACAAATATGTTACAATAATAGGACCATATTTACAAAGAAAGGGGATTACAAAGACAAAAACCTTGAAAAGATTAGTTACAGCATTTAACAAACCAAAATCTCCGTTTAGAACAACTAGAGCCAAAACAACAAGAAAGGGATTAATTTTGAAAACAAACAGGTCAAATACAGACTATGTATATTGGAATAATGTAAATGAAATTGTTGATAGGCTACGTTTATTAATTTCATCAAGTGATGCGGGAAATAATGCTCATAGTAACGATATTATCTCTACTATTGAAGAATTAAGAGAAGATAAAGTTATACTATAAATAACAGCTATTAAATATAATCATATTTATTGTTTAATGAAAGCTCAACATGACAGTTGATAAATTTGGACGCCATATTTCAAAACGTCAATTAATAAATTCTGCTTCTTTGGAAAATAAAATGAATTGAAATTTATTCAAATATTGAAAGTAAAATTCTCAACAATTTTAAGTTAGATTTTATTAAACAAAATCAAGAGGGAATAAGTGACATTAATAATTTAAAAAGGAGATTAGGTGAAAATGAAACAAATAATGAAATCTTTTTTAAAAAGCTTAAGGTTTTTGATGAAATTTTTTTAAAGTATGAAAACCAAATTAAAGGATGTTATACCTCAATTGAAAACGTTAATAAATAGTTGCTAACGCTAAATCAAATAAGTAAAGATTTGCAATTTTTAAAGGAACATGTTAAAAAGGAAGACAAAAAATTAAGTGATGATATCAACAAAATTAATAAAATAATGGAAACAAATATAAGAGAAGTAATAATTGAAAAACACAAGGAAAAGATTAAAGAATTAAGAACTTTTATAAAAAGGTTAGATGATGAAAAAAAAAAGAAATTAAAATAGCATTCTTAACAGTAGAACAATTGACCAACTCTCTTTGGAAGAAAAACAACAATATATTTCCTTTGGAAAGATAATGTCTAGTGTAATTAAGAAATTAGAACAAGAATTAAATAAAACAGAGGAGGAATTCAAAAATAGTGCTAGTAGATCAACTACTTTCTTAACTGGAGGGATAAAAAACTCCTTTAATGCTTTAGAAAAGGAGATTACTAAAATTAGTAAAGTTTTAAATGAAAAAAGTTATACAATACAAATTGATAAATTGAATGAATGGGAAAAAAACATATAAAAGTTATATTTCGAATTATTACAAAACATAGAAATTGAACTTCCTTTAAATTGAATAAACAAGTTTGTTGTCATGTCAACCGTTAAACAGCAAGTCGTTAATGAATTACATAAACCTGCTAGAAAAAACTACAAACGCAGAAGGGTGGTGGTGAAAGGATTAAATGATCTGATTTGGTTGAAATGTTACCCTATGTCAAATTTAATAAGGGATTTAAATATATCTTGATTACCATAAATGTGTTTTCTAAGTATATTTGGGCCGAACCGGTAAATTCTAAATCTGGTAAAGACGTAACAGCGGCAATGAAAAAAATATTAATCAGTGCAAAAACTCCACCAAAAAACTTGCAAACGGACAGAGGGAGAGAGTTTTTCAATGTAAATTTTCAAAATTTGTTGCAACAATTTCGAATTAACCATTATAGCACGTTTTCCAATTTGAAAGCGAGTATAGTAGAAAGAGTAAACAGGACTTTAAAGAATAATATGTGGAAAATATTTAGCATTCAAGGAAATTACAAATGGTTTAATATATTAGCGGATATTGTAAAAGAATATAACAATACAAAACATTCTTCAATAGAAATGAAGCCAAAACAAGTAAATAAAACAAATGAAAAGAGAATATTGAAATCTGCATTTACTTATGATAAAACGTTAGATATAAAATCTCCAAAGTTTAAAGTGGGTGATCACGTACGCATAAGCAAGCATCGAGAGGTATTTTCGAAAGGTTACACACCAAATTGGTCAAATGAGATATTCCACATTAAAGAAGTTAAGATGACAAACCCCTGGATATATTTAATTCAAGACGAAGATAATCAGGACATTCTGGGTGGTTTTTATGAGCAAGAATTACTGAAAGTAAAGCATACCGATGTGTATCTTATTGAGAATATTTTGAGAAGGAAAGGAAACAAAGTTTAATTGAAATGGTTAGGACTTGATAAAAAATATAATACATGGATTGATAAAAAAATATTGTTTAATTAAATTGAAATTAAATTTTAGTTAAATTTGTTTTATTTCTGTTCTTCAGTTTATGCTTTAGCTGATACAAATTACAAAGTCTGAAAAGTACCTACTCTTAAGTGCTAATTAATTTAAAATAAAATTCACATTTAAGAAATTAAAATTTTATTAAGTAAAACATCAAATACAATTTTTATTAAAACGTGTCAAATATATTTTATTTCTATGTTCCTCAGATAATATCGAATCTAGAATAAGTTTACAATCATATATTCTTTTTTCAAAACGGAGTCTATTTAAGTACCACATCTGAAAGATACCCCTACGGGTTTGTCTGTAAGCAAAGCTCCAATTCACTAACACATGCACCTTATTGTTCTCTTCCAGAAAAGATATTGTTTTCTTCGTAACATTTTCTTTTTTATCCATTTTCATTGTTTTTTTCGTAATATTTTCTTTTTGTTCCATTTTGCTTCAATTTGTTTTCCATTTCTTCAGGATATAAAGCAAATAATTCCATCATAGTTGAAACATTTTCACTGTTAAGATTTTGTGTTGGACTTATTATACTATAAACATGCGTACACAAGTCGCCACAATCAGCTAAAATATTATTTTGAAATATTTTGAAATATGTATTGAATTCTTGCCTTTTAATTATAGATAATCTATAATCAATAATTTCCTTCAATCGCCACAAATTGTCCAAAGACTCTTGCCCTAAGTATATGAAGTGTGGGCCTTTTGTAATTTGCAGTACAGGGATATCATTTATTTTCTGGACCTGCAGATAAATGATGTTTATTTTCACACTGGTTTGATCAACTTGAGGAAAGTAGAAATTGTTTACAATAATTCCTTGATGAACCCAAATGTCTTTCCAAGTTTTTCCACCAATTACAATTTTTGGAGAAAAATTATTTAAACTAATGCCAACAAGAACAAATTTTGACAAAGAATTATTTAAAAATTAAATTTTTGAATTAAGAAGCGTTTCTAAAGGTTTATGAACCACGGCGTTGTTCATAATGACTAAACGAGACTGAAACATATTGCGTTATTCTTGTACTTAAATATTCTCATCCCCACTTTCTTTAAAGTTTTGATTAAAATGGATTAATGAAAAAATAGATTTCCAGTTTGAAATTTGTAATAAAGATAAATAATTAAAATGGTAATGTATAAAAATAATGCAAAGTTTAATTTAACACTAATGATGGAAAAGTAATAATTTTTGAATCCGTCATAATAATTGGTACAGTTGGGGGTTATAATTTGTAACTGATTATTTTTAAACTCTAACGTTTCGATCCAATTTGTTTCAAAAATAGATCGATTTGGATAATGATACAAAATTTTAAAAATTTACTTGCATTTTCATCTCCATTTATTCGTTCCATCCAACTAATTGTACTATTGTTAATTAATCCAATTTTCATAAATTTACAATATTTACTTAGAGTGTCGTCTGTTTTATTAGAAAAACATATTTCACACTGTGTTACGCCAGGGGGATGATGAACATAAAAAACATTTTGAAAAATAAAATAAAGAAGAATGAATTGAGATCTACTGATAGTCATTAAAACAAATTAATAATTATACAAATTTATTAACATTAAGCAGATACTTTGACCACGAAAGCAAAAGCAGTTGTAAAAAAATAACAATAAAATACTTAATTTAAAGATATGTAAAAGTTCATAAATAAGGATATTAATAATACTAGCTTGAAGACTTATTTTGAATGGTTACAATTATTCGATTCCTATTTTTCCATAAACAGTTATTTAAATGACAATTCCTAGCAAATTTCTTATGCTACGCAATAGGATCATCATAACTTAACCAATCAAAAATTTCAATACCACAATGAAAAATATCATTGATTGAAATATAGTAAAAGCCAGCTCCAGCCAACACTTCTGGTCTCAATCTTCCTTTCCATTTCTTAAAAGTGGAAAGTCGCTTTTCATATGTTTTAAAATAACTGTTATCAATTTCTTTGTCAAAAGTTTCTAAGAAGACTAATTTTGGTTTCAAAAACAACAAATTTAAATACCTTATAATATCTACATAATTATATCTAAATCTTCATGTTCTGCATTCCATTGATACAAAGGAATATCTTGGTGTCCCCAAGCTAATGTATTAAAACTATAGGGAATTTTATACCGCTTATCATCTTTAGAACTCAAAGCCAATTTATTAATTAATTCGGTGAAAACTGTGTGTTGTCTAGATCGAAAAACATACATTGAACAAAAGGTTTTAGAATGATTTTCAACAACATCTTTATAATGAATAAAATCCAACTGCTTTTTAATGGCACCTTTCTTAACATCTTTTGATTTTTTTGTTAAACTATTTTCCGTTTTAATACAATATGCTTTTGCTCCAGTACCAAAGAAAGCAGTAATGGGTTCACCAGCATATTCATCTTTGAATTTTCCTATAACTGACTTTGTAATAGGCATTTCATGAATATTACCAAATTCATAATTAGATGTATTAAATTTGTAAATATTTTTTATCATGTCAGAATAAATATTTGGAGTTGTGACTTCTAAAATGAACGAATCGGTATCGGTGTATAAAAGTGAAATATTTTCCTGATAAAGAGGTTTTAAAAAATTATAAAAGAAATCATACATGACAGTTTTAGATATATCTTATATTGAGAAGCCTACATATATTGGTTTATTGTAAGTAACTTGAATCTTTTGCATTTGTATAGCTACCAAGTTTTCAGAAAATATTGTTAAGTCCTTGAAATATGGTTTTGCAATTAAATTCTCAGCACCATCTTTTCTTCTATTTTTTCCCACTCTCTAACAAGTCTTACGTCAATTCTCCTATCAACATTTTCCATAGTCTTGCCATAAATACTATTATTTGCCAACTTGTAAGTATTACGATCAAATTCATTCTTTGAATCATTTCTTAATCTTGAATTCAAGTCTATATATTTTTTCAACCAATCAGATTGGAGAAAACTGTAAAACTCTATGAACTTTAGTCAACTTGAGTCCATGTTCCAAACATTGTTTTAATAACTGATAGTGAATAACATATTTTGATTTATCATTTAAATTGGGTATTAATTTTATGCATTTAGAATTTGGCGGTTTAAAGTTTTCAGGACAAAACGGAAAATCGTTATGATAGGAATGTAGACTTGTAGGATATTTTAAATCAACTTCTAAAACATATCCCTTATTAGATTTTTTAGAAATATTCATAATATTTAAATCGCTGATTTCTTTATCTGTTAACCAAACAAAATCTCTCGTTGGAATGTGCTGTGACATTGCATAACCATACAAATTTGTTGCATTATAATAAATTATGTATTTAGTTGGCTTTAAAGAATCAAAATTTAAAAGAAATGGATTATTAGCTTCAGATTTTCGACAAATGCAAGAGCTCACACCACTGCGAACGCTTTTTTTTAAAAAGTGTATCATATCTGGATCTGTTAACAATTCTAGCTCTATTCCAGTATAACGCAATCACGCCTCCCAGCATAAACCTGGAAAAGTGTAAAAATGAGCTGCATCGAGCTTATATGTGGATAAACAAGTGTTTCTTAAAATTTCAAAAATATCTGCCAAAAGTAAAGTATCAGAGAGTAAGTGAAGGTCGGAGTATTGACCAAGAGATTCACATTTAAACAATTGCCAAACCTTTACAGCTCTTTGATATTCTGCATCACTGATGCGCTTATCCGTTAAAATATTATAAAATTGCTCTTTCTGAGGTAAAGTTGTTTGTTCTAATTTTAAATAATCATCAATATAATTGTAAGGAAATACACCTTTTTGGAGCATAAGTTTAAATCTTTCATCATTGAATTTTTTTTTATTTCTTTACATTGTTCATCTTTTAAGCTTTCAGAGAGTTTTGATAAAGAATGGGATAGAAATTGAGAAGAATCAATGAACCTTAACGATATATTTTTTTTCATAGCCTTTTGTGTCTTTTTATCAAAATAGTTATCCACATGAATAAGCTTATCAAATGAAATATATTTTTCCTTGTTTTGTACGATAACTGTTAGTTGTTCTTTGTTTAAGCATAATTTTTTAAGAAATAGATGAGAATCATAATTACGCAAATTATGCAATATAACTGGAATAAAGTTAGGTATTCTGTAATTTATGTTGCAGAGTAAATGAGCTGGACCTCTATAAAGACCAGTTATATGACAATGATCTGCAACCCTGTCATTTAAAAGAGGTTTATTACAAATATGACAAACTGTCTCATAGTTATGATAAATTTTGTCCAGTTCGTTCAAAGGAATCATCTTTTTAGGAACCTTTAAAAATTTATTGTATATGTTATACACGTCTCTTTCTAAAGAATTTATAAATAATGTATCACAATTTTGACCTCTATATCTTTCAAATTTAGAATAATTATCGTCGAAGGAACATTTAATGTAATAGGCAAATAAATGTAAAATATGTTCATATTGTTTTAAGGTGTATGAAGTATTAGGATTTTTGTCAACATTGTCATTATTTAAAGGCTTTAAAATGCATTCAAAATCTGCATACATAGACATTAAATTCATTTGTTTATGATAATTTACAAATTTCAAAATATTATCATATGAATAGTTTCCAAACTTATCTTTTATTAATTCTTGAGAAGGTAGGTTAATTCGTAAATGATCACAATCATAGCTATTGTGTTGTAATACATTTTTTTCTGTAAGGAAATATTGTAAACAACCGTCGCAAATATATTTTTTTCCGTGATGTTTAGACATTTGTGTAGAAACTAATTTTGATAAATCTTTAATACAGCAATAATGAAAAGTTTTTTCATCGTCATCACTTATTAACAATAAATTGACATGTTGATTTTTTTATTCGATGAATAATAAAGTGGACCAATTACTTCATACCCCTTTTTAGGATTTATAATTTCTAATCCATATACATTAATAGAAATGTTATTTTTTTCTTCAAAAATCTTAATGTTCTTTAGCAACATTGGAAATTCTATACCTGACATATCCAAAACAGAAGAGTAGTGTGGGTAGGATGAAGTTTCAAAATCTAATCCGCTTTGTTGGTGAAGAGCAGACACAACTGCCCAGGTGAAGCAAAAGTTGTCATCATTCCTAATGTTGATCACAGCTTGACGTCTCTTGATCTCTTGAGGAAGTTCGATAAAAGATGAGGCTCTCAGCGGATTGTGCTTGTTAACATTAATTTCCAAATGAAGTAAATTCATCAAAGCCCATCCTGCAACGTAAAAATTAAAAAATTACTTTTTGTTGCCGTTGTAAAATAGAAAATAAATTCTTTACCTGAATCTCTTTCTGCAAATTCGTCAGCTTTCTGGTCAATAATGGTGCAGATTTGCTCTAAAAGTTCTTTTGTCTGATATCCCTGGCAAATGACTTGGAACGGAGCATTAAAGGATTTGACATCATAGCTGTCGCTGCTAGGGTTAAAATAGAAACCGAACAGTTCCATATTTAGCTTGATACATTTATGTTTCTGCAGTTCTTGATCTATTAGATGTACAATTTTGTATTCCAAATGTTGAAAATATTCTTTCACATTTATGAAGTTTTGGGGTGAGGAAATCCTATAAGATATTATTCGTTCCCTGAATGCCGACTTGATAATTTCAATACCTTCCTCCAAGCCTATTTTGGAATTGTTCTTGTGCACACTAGATCGAAGATATCCACCCCATAGACTTTGGTTTATATTTTTCTTGCATTCTTTACAATATTTGTATAATCTATAAATTAAGGAAAAATATTTTACAAAATAAAACATGAAAAATAAAATGTTCTTACCTTTAACAAGCTTTGGTTGTTTCAACCAACTAGTGAGTGTTGTGGAATTTCCGCAAACATATTTTTTAATATGTCGCAATAAATTATCCTTTCTAGTAAAGACTTTATTACATGTTACACACTTATGCATTTTTGAAGTTTTCTAGATAATAATAATAAAACTAATATTGTGCATTTTCATTTAGTTATAGTCAAATTTTGAAAAAAAGCAATTGCATTTTTGAAGTTTTCTGGATAATAATAATAAAATTAATATTGTGCATGTTTATTTAGTTATCAAATTTTGAAAAAAGCAATAGAAATTAATTGACTTTATGAATCCATTTCTTCAAATGAGTCAACTAATTTGTCAAAGGCCTGTTTAACATAATTCACCGTACTTGCGTCTCCCTGTTTAATTGTGATCAAATCAGTTAAATTTTGAATAGCGAAACCCAGACACTTAAGGTTTGCTACTTGTTTTTTATTTTTTTTATTAATTTTAATTTTTTTTTTAATAATAAATGATGGCTTCAAAATTGAATTTTGTTCAACTGGTGAATTATTAAGAGAAATATCCGAAGTTAAATTTGCTTCAATTTGTTTTTCTTGCGAATCAGAATTTACAATATCATATTGTGAATTAATAGGAGATATAGCCGAACTTAAATTTTGATCAATTTGTTCTTCTTCCGAATCAGAATTTTCACTAAACAAAAAGGGAGAGCAAATTGGTTTCGGAGAATTAATTGGCGATTTTAATGTTAAATAATTTGGATTAGATTTTTGAAAACAAACAATATCCTCATAGCTAGAATTTTGATTTTTGTCAATGTCATTCAGTTCTTCAAGAGTTTGTTTAGTTTTTGTTGTAATTAAGTTCGTTTTGTTGTCAATAATGTCATTAAGATCGTTAAGAGTTTGTTGTTGAGTAGCTGTAAATAAATATTTTTCGTTGTTCTGTTTGTTGGCATTATTCTGAACTTGGCTATTGTAAATAATTTCATTCAAGTCCTGAATAGTTTATTGTTGACTAGTTGTAAATACGTCTGTTTCATTGTTTTGTTGGTTTGCAAAATTTTGCATTTTAGTACATGTGTATAAGGCGAAGTCATTGTCAATAATTTTGCTACTCGATGCCAAAAAATTGTCCATTATGAAAAAAATGGTAATAACAAATAAAATACCGAATAAAAGTGTCACAAATATAAATAAAAATGTCACCAATATAAATAAGAATTAAATTTTGCCAAATAAAAATGTTACAAATATAAATAAAAATTAAAAAATTACCAAATAGACACAATGAAAACACCAGAAAACTCGCGAGCCCTGCACAGTGTGAATGCAGAAATCAATTGCATTCGTCTCTTCGCTGAGGCGATTTTATATGAAAAATTTAATCACATATGTCCTACTTAAAGTTGAACGACAATCATACAACCACTTTCCCAAGCCGAGCAACGACCTTACCCCCCCTTCCCCCTCCCCCGGACCCCTGAATTCCCGAGACTCAAATCCCGGCTCCCCAATTACCGGCTACCCTTTCCAGGTTAAGTTAGGTTAGGTTAGGTTAAAAAAGAAGAAAAGAAAAAAGGAGAAGGAAGGAAAAAGGAGAAGGAAGGAAAAAGGAGAAAAAGAAAAAAGGAGATAGAAGGAAGGGAGAGAAAGAAGATGGGGTGAGAGTGGTGGGTTAAGGGGGGTCTTAGGTTAGGTTAGTTTAAAAAAGAAGAAAGGAAAAAAAGGAGTAGGAAGGAAAAAGAAAAAGGAAGGAAAAAGGAGAAGGAAGGAAAAAGGAGAAAAAGAAAAAAGGAGAAAGAAGGAAGGGAGAGAAAGAAGATGGGGTGAGGGTGAGGGGGTTAAGGGAGTTTTAGGTTAGGTTAGGTTAAAAAAAGAAGAAAGCAAAAAAAGGAGTAGGAAGGAAAAAGGAGAAGGAAGAAAAAGGAGAAGGAAGGAAAAAGGAGAAAAATAAAAAAGGAGAAAGAAAGAAGGCAGAGAAAGAAGATGGGGTGAGGGTGGGGGGGTAAGGGGGGTCTCCCCCTTATGAAGGGTTGGCGGAGCGGGGAGGGGGGCGAAGCTCCCCCCCGAGGTAAAGTGACAAGGAAAGGGAGAGTGAAAAAAAAAACAACTTAAGTATTGCAGTAGGATTTGAGAAGGATATCACGCAGGTAGTGAAAGTGGTGGTCGATGGGATATATACTTCAGAACAACCACTCGGTGATCATACAGTATCATTCGCTGTAATATCAGTTGTCGCTATTATTTATAACTTATTACCAAATTTTTTTTTATCAAATCTATCTATCAAAATCTAAAGTTCCTAACGATGGCAGAAAATATGATTGGAAACGCTGCCCAAATTGAAGAAAATAATATGGAGATCGCCGCTCAAATTGAAGAAAGAGAAGAAATTTTTATTAACTTGGAAGGCGATTCCATCAGTTATAAACATTCATTTTTGGACAAATTATCTAGGCTTGTTACAAGATCATTCTTGTTTAACATCGACATTAATTATATTGAGGAAGAGGAAGATGAGGAGGAGGAAGATGACCAGGAAATTGACAAAGGAGTGGACATGGATGGACAACTGCTAAATTTAGGAACCGAGGCTGACGTAAAAGTAAGCAAGTTTAGGGCTAGTAAATTATTTAATAATTTTGAAGAAAAAGATGTATGTGTTATACAAAGCTACACTAAAATTGAAAGTCGAAGACTAGGAACATTTACTATTTGCCTTGTAGTGCAATTCGCATGAGATATTTACGGAGAGGGGAGTCCGATCATGTGAGCTACCACTACAAAAGAGCTTATGTTGTTAGTGCTTCTGATTTACATTGTGCTATTTGTAGGATACATCTTTTTCTACTAATTTCTGAACCTGCTTGCCTTTTACTGCAATAAAAATGAAAAAAAAAAGAGATGGAAGATTTTGTTGTTAAATATTAATATTAAACATAGTTTGTAAAGGTGATGGGTAGATTATTTTAACAATATTAATTTTAAATATAGGTTATAAACGTAATGGGTAGATTATGTCAAAAATATTAATTTTAAAAATGTCAACTATAACTATAAGCGGTTATATATTTTCAGTGCTATATGCAAAATACTTCTTTTTATTCTAACATCTGACCCTGTATTTTTTTTATTGCAACAAGAACAAAAAATGAAATAGCTAATCATATGTAAAAATAATGTGTAGATTATGTCAACTGCCACTATAAGCGCTCATGTATTAACATAAAATTTTGTTAACGCTTGTCTCTGTATTCAAATGAGTTTTATCTTACTTGATGCAAATTATATTAATATTATTAGTATAATTAAAAAATAATAACTTTTAATTTACACTGTTTATTTTAAAAATGTTAAACCATAACAATTGTTTTGTTATGTGATGTGAAAATTAGTATGTATTAAAAAACTTTTTAGAACATTGTTGTTTCAATATAGGAAAAGGAAAAAAAATATTAATATATTATTATTAGTATAATTAAAAAATAATAACTTTTAATTTCCACTGTTTAAAATGTTAAACCATAACAAATTAGTATGTATTAAAACACTTAAAGAATATTGTCGTTTCAATATAGGAAAAGGAAAAGGAAAAACTGTGTGTCAATTATTATATATTTACATTTACTTTTTGCAAATTTATTTGACCAGAGTTTTCACAAACACAAATTATGAAAAATATTATCCTTGTTTTAAAGCTACAACAAAATGATGTCTAATTACATTTTTGAAGATTTGTACCAAATAGTAATATCTGCGACATACAGGACAATTGTTTACCATTATAGAACAACAATTTTCATCATTCCATCTTAAAATACATTTTAAACAAAAAATGTGGGAACATGTATTTGGTCTACATGAATCATAATATTAGATTATTTCAAAACAAATAGCACAAAACACTTTTTTCTCTTCACTCTCAGTTTTGTTCAAATTTTTAATAACAATCCCATTTTCTTCTTCTCGAACTAATGGTATAGTTTCTTCTCGAACTCCTGGTATAATTTCTTCGAGGCTAATTGTCTGAAGCGGAATGGATCGATTTCTTTCTCCAACTGATTCACTCATTTTATTTTAATATTATTAATAGATTTATTCAACAGATTTTTTTCTTTTAACAGTCACTCGTACCTTAGCATACTAAAATGATCTTGATGCACCTATTTATAAGACTTAAGAATGCAAAATCAAATGTGGGAGGACAAAGAGAAAAAATTTAAAATATGATGCGAATGAGAATAAAAGGGGAGGAAGATAAGAATGAGGGACATGAGAGAGAGGAAGAGGAGGAGAAGGAGGCGCTCCCCTATTTTAACTACTAGCAATGCAACCAGCTGTATAAAAAGCTGATTCATTTGTAAAAAACTCGAAGCATTTTACTCGAATCATACGAGACATCATTCTTGAAAAAGACGATATCGTAGCAAGCCTAGATGTCAAATCGTATCCTAGTATTCCCATCGACGAAGCATTGGACTAAAATGGTTTGAACGAGGATTTCCAGGCACATATAACACAACTTTCGGAGCATTGCCTTAAAAATGTCAATTAGTAATGCTTTAAAGAAAAATGACTACACAAATCGCACTATAGAGAAAGCTTTTAATGCACAGGGCTCCCGAATAACGAACAACAAAAATTATGAACCGGGAAAGCAACAAGTAGTCTTACCATATGTAAAAGGCACAATATACAGAATCCGAAGAATTCTTAGGAATCACAACATACAAACAATACACAAGCCACAAACAACTATAGATAAACTACTTGGAAACCCAAAAGATAAAATCAAACTGGAAAACCGCGGAGTATACAGCATTCCGTGCCAGGACTGTGAAAAGTTGTGCATGGGGCAAACTAACAGGCGAATAACAGCAAGAGTGGAAGAGTATAAACTCAGCATCAGAAACAAACAAACAACCTCAGCTTTATTCCTACATCATCAGGAAACCTGCCATAAAATAAATTTCTATGGGTGTAGGGAGATTGTCAATATAGAACATTATAAGACCAGAATAATCCGAGAAGCCATAGAAATTGAAAAACATGGTAATTTGAATAAAAGGGATGAATCATTAAAACTACCAACAGTATGGAAGACAATAATCGAGAAATCTAAAATCGCAAAAACTCAAGCGCAACAACAACAGCTCTATCCGGAAAACATTAATAACAACCAACGGCCGCGCAGATATACCCTTCGGCCCCGGGTGTGGGTATAAAAGGAAGCGTCGCAGTCACCATCACTTCTGTATCTATTCGGACGCGAGGAAGAAAGCTTCGTAAATGCTAAATGTGATTTTGGCGAAACGTCAGCAAAACTTCCCTTTTCAGAATGACAGTAGTGAACGGATGTACATCCGGAATGAAAACACATTTTATTTTTCCATCAGGTATATATATATATATATATATATATATATATATATATATATATATATATATATATATATATATATATATATATATACGTGAAGGGCTAACAATCAAACATATATTTATATATATATATATATATATATATATATATATATTATATATATAGATATATATATATATATATATATATATATATATATATATATATATATATATATATATATATATATATATATATATATATATATATATATATATATATATATATATATATATATATATATATATATATATATATATATATATATATATATATATATATATATATATATATATATATATATATATATATATATATACATATATATATATATATATATATATATATATATATATATATATATATATATATATATATATATATATATATATATATATATATATATATATATATATATATATATATATATATATATATATATATATATATATATATATATATATATATATATATATACAAATATATATATATATATATATATATATATATATATATATATATATATATATATATATATATATATATATATATATATATATATATATATATATATATATATATATATATATATATATATATATATATATATATATATATATATATATATATATATATATATATATATATATATATATATATATATATATATATATATATATATATATATATATATATATATATATATATATATATATATATATATATATATATATATATATATATATATATATATATATATATATATATATATATATATATATATATATATATATATATATATATATATATATATATATATATATATATATATATATATATATATATATATATATATATATATATATATATCATATATATAGATATATATATATATATATATATAAATTTTTATTAAAAACAGGAAGGTGAAAGTGAATTATCTTGATCTAACTTGTACCAATTGAATGCCGTATAAATTATTCTGTCTCTTAATATGTTTACAATTGTCATACTAACTATATTAACAAACAAATTTGTAGGGAAAATCTCTTTTCTTTCTTTGGTTATTTAGATACTACTTAAAAAAAACCGAATTAACGAATTAAAAAGTAAACATTTTTTATCATTCAGTACTTTAATTTATAATAAATTGCCAATACTTAATTAAAAAAAATAATAACTGGATTAATATATTTTTCTGATAGATTTAGAAATTTTTTCTTTAATATATTATTGTTCGTATTCCTTGTAGTGAGCTATTACAGTTACAGTTGGCGGTGTTGAGAATAAATAAATATACAGTAATTTTGAAAATATAAAGTAAGTAACATAAAATATATTTTTTTACATGGTGAATCTAGAATTTTTAATCGGAAACAGTTTAAAGTTTTAAGAAGTACTCTATTTGTCACTGATTTGGAATTTGCTTGTCCTGAAATAATATGACCATTTATAGATATTAGATAAGAATGAATTTCGATTTTAATAACTATTTAAATCAGTACTCATTTATAAATCATAGGTATTTCAGAAAATCCGAAATGCAGTTTTGAAAAAAGGTATTTTCTAGTTTTTCTTGCGTGTCAAAATATATAGAGCATTCAATTAAAAAAATTACATACATGTTCTGTTAGCCACACTATATGTTGAAAAATACTGATAATTACCTTACAACTGATAAGCAAATATGTTTACCATACATCTGATAAACAAAAATGTAATTTTTTTTATTTTTTTGATTACAATAAAAATATTGAAATTACTGCGTTAAATTGTATACATAGATTAATTTTTTCCTCATACTTACCTACTACAAAATAAGCCAAATCAGGAAATAATTCATTGAATTTGGATTGATAATTCATTTATGAATAAAATATACAGGTTTTGCAGTAACTTTACATAGTTTTTAAGCAGATTAGTTTACCTTGTTTAATATATTGGACCTTTTACAAGTTCGTAACTTTGCTGCTGCATGTTATTTATTGGTTATTAGTTAAATCTACTCTTAGAAGTTGATTTGTTGGTTTGAGGCCGATTTAATGCTGGTTTGTGTTAAAGTTCTAATATATCTACATTTAATATTAATTAATTAATTAATTAATTATAATATTGCATAGTTGTGCGTTATGATGCATTTCGATTATTGCATTACAATTCGAGCGTCATAACCGATTAATATTCCTAATCCAAAATATTTTTTGCTTTAACTCTGTGATATTAAATTCATTTTGTTACCTAAAAAGACAAAAATAAGTTTAGTTACGGAAAGCTAACTTTTCTTGATCAAGAAGTTTTTTGGAGGAAAGTGAAAAACTTACCATGCAATATTTTCTTGTCAAATTATTTCTACTTATGTCCTTATGAGATTCATAAGAAAATTGCAAAAGTTCTTGTTTTTTTCTAAGGGATAGGTTTTAGTTAAGAAATGTAATAGATATTATTTATAATTTATTTGCAGCCGATACAGATTAACCGCAATTCAGAATGTGTAAAGACTGCCTGCAGTACCAAAAATATGGTTTATTAATTATACAGGGTATCCCACAGGGATCTGCATCGATCGATCGGAAAATTTTGCACTATTCTACTGTCTTGGCCATCTAGCTAGATATTTTATTTTCAAGATGGCGACACTGCCGGTTATACCGGAAATAGATCTCAGTCAACTTGCTTATTTTAAATGGAACACCTTATATATTAATTTATTTTTGAATTATACGTAAAATCCTAGACATATTTCACGTATAGTGTCCTTTATTATAGTACAGGGTTATCAAAAAATAAGAATTACAGATTTGCAGCAAAATATCCTAAAATAACGATTTCGGTATGTTCATTATCAACAATCGTTTTATTTCTCGGCTTTATTGCTTCAACCGATCCAAAGTTCTTAAAATTGTCTATGACTTTTGTGAGGTGATCAAATTTAAATATTCCTCGTGGTTATAATTTAAAGGTACGTACTCACTTAGCGAACAACACCGCACACATACGGTGTAGACGTGTGTTCGTTTTTAATTCCTGCGAAAGAACTGACAGTCGGAAAGCCGGTGAACAGCACCATACGCATACGATCGGTCAATGTAGACGTTAAAGCGAATATTGAACCAATGATTTTCATTGCAAGTGCATAGTTTGTAATTCTTCATGCAAGTGCAAAAGAATATGCGTTGGTAGATGGCAGCTATATTTAAAAGCAGATATAAAGGCAGAAAATATAGCATATAATCCATTTAATTTTTGCAAGTGAATATTGTTAATTTTAGTATTTAAATATAAAATAAAACGGATTTTTTAATTTCATAAAAACATTTTAAATGTACGTTTATTGTACACAGTCTTTAGTTATAAAGGTATTAGCCCAATTAACATTCCTGTTTTGTAGATATATGTTTAAAAAAAAACAAAAGTTTCTCTCTTTTTAAAATTGTATTTTTTTTTAGTGTAGTTGGCAGAAATATAGTGTCTAACTTTTCTGAAATTTGGTTTCTAAAATGTAACACTCTGTATATTATATGAAATGCGTAGCATGTCGCTAGATACAAATATTCCAAATGTGATACCGTGATCTTTAAAGGCGCCAGAGAAAATTCTGCATAGTAAATCAATGGGAATTCATTCCTTCTTATGGCAGGGTTCTCAAATTTCTCGGGTGTCTTTAAAATCTGTTATAGTTATAATCAGAAGGAAGGTATTTTGTTTGATGGACATAAAATACCTAGTGTGTTACTAAGTATAATAAAAATAGTGATTCTATTTTTACTGAAGAAACCGTCACACATATGTTATCAATTTACTAAAAAAATAAACAAAACTGCTTATTTTATCAAACCTTAAACATTCACCTTCTATAAAACCTTTAAGAAAAAAATATAAAATAACAACTTGAAAAAAAAAATTGAAAAATAAATAATAATATTTTATTTCATTATCTTGAAAATATTATTTCATGAAGTTCGCGCCCAACCAAGACCTATAATAATAACTATAAAATATTTTTTCTTACATTTCACTGTTTTATTTTGATGTTGGTTTTACTTGTTTTTTATAAAAAAATGTATTTCCCTCTTTTTAGTTTTATTTATAAAAAGTTTTACTAAAAAGATCAGGTTCAAAGTTTTCCAGGGCTAACCCTAGGTTAAAATGTTGGACATACCTAACAACTACAATAGGTACTCTATTGCACTTAAAATTTGGCTTGAATGACGATAAGTAATATTATCGTTGCTTAAATAATCAAACAACGATATTATAAATATAAAAAGCCAACTACATAGAAAATCTGCAATACAAATTGTTAAAAATTAAAATAATTAATAGAATTAGAAATGAACTTGGTGCCCCTAAAAACTCCGGAAAATATATGAAATACGATATTTTGAGAAATCATGGTTCTTGGGATTAGACCGTGTCAAATTGGAATTACTATCCGACGTTTCGCTTCGATTGCACAAGGCATCTTCAGGGATCTTTATCATATTGCCATTTTGTTCCCTCATGTTGAAGTTGTGCGACCTTATCACATTTAATTTTTCTGAAAAAATGTGTAATTAATTGCAGTTTTTTAGCTAAGACGCGAATTGGCAGACAGACAGAACAACCGAATTGAGAAAACATATTTTTTTGGGATGTAGGAACTAAACATATTACGTTAAGTCTGGAATTTTTCCCAAATTTTTTTTTTTATTTGACCGCCATTTTGTTCCGCCATCTTGAATTTATGCCAGACTTTTACGAGCTCATCTCTATACCACAATGAATTCTTGGGCAAAATTTTAGATCGATCTATAAGGTAGTTTTTCCAGGCTGAATTTTTAAATATTTTATTATGCCGCCATTTTGTTTTGCCATCTTGGATTTGTACCTTGATTTCTGTGCAAAATTTGAGATAAATAGGATACGTATTTTTTTAGTAATAATTTTTTAAATATTTCACTAGGCCGCCATTTTGTTTCGCCCTAGTGGATTTTCACCAAAACGATACCATTTCATCCTCTTATGGTTTTTGATTTTTGGCCAAAATTTGAAAGCAATCGATTAAGTAGTTTTTGAGCTATGTCGCGTACAGATAGACCGACAGATCGACGGAAATGAAACATGTTTTTCGGGGTCTAGGGACCCAAAAACGTAAAGATCTGCAAAAATCTCGGAGGGTGATTTTACAATTACAATACTTCCCTTTTATGAGGCAAGTAGAAATGTTTCATTATTTTTATAGAAAAAATTACCTGCTTTACAATTTTTGTAAGATACCATGCTTGGTTCCAACCTTATAAAATCCATCTTAAGATATTTCAAGAACAACTACAATAACGTTCCGAAGATCACCTTT
Organism: Kuschelorhynchus macadamiae; assembly: GCA_030620095.1. NCBI lineage: Eukaryota > Metazoa > Arthropoda > Insecta > Coleoptera > Curculionidae > Kuschelorhynchus > Kuschelorhynchus macadamiae. Next base: position 61,804 of record JAUTXW010005305.1, read on the forward strand.
AGCTTTGTCTACGTTAGGAGTAGGTGTGGTGATGTTATCTCCAACTTTCGCTGGTGAATGCGACTTGTCAGAAGTTGCTTTCATCTTCTTGGCATGTTTTTGAAAGCTCTGCATAGCCTTTGTACGGCTTCTAAAATATTTTCTGAAGTCCCATCCCTATCATCGTCTCCATCCCTATCTTCGTATCCATCCCTGTCATCATTTTTATGTCCGTCCATGTTTTTTTCATCAAAAAGTTTTCGGAGATCCTCCTCGTCTTCAATGTCCTTCAGCAGCTCCGAAGGCAGTGAAGTAGTAGAAAGGCCAACTCTGGGCTCCGTGCCAAACATTGCCTTATAAAGCGATTGTTTAATTCCAGAATGAAATGCGCGGTTTTATATAAACTGTACGTATCGTAGTCCTTCCGACCATTTAATTGACTGCTTGCCGTTCATCCAAGCACTAAGCATGTTTTCAATATCCTGGTTTGCTCTCTCGACTGATCGCTGACTTTGACTACGTCATGGTTTTCCATGCACAATTTTAAGCTCTGGCCACAGACTTTACACAAAAATTACACTTGCACGGTTCACAAATTCTTGGCCGTTGTCGGATTGTAGAGTGCATGGAGCTCCGAAGGTTAAAAAAATATCATTTAAATGGTAGGCTTACGTCTTCGGCTCTCTTACTTTCCAAGGGACGAAGCAAAACAAATTTTGTTAGGTGGTCCTGATATACCAATATAAATTTAAACCTTCCATCTGGTTGGGTCTGGAAGTCAATAAGGTCCATTTGGTATCAACTGTTCATTTCGGAGTGCAGAATCGGTTTGAATATTAAGCCTTTTTTCCTCCTCGTCTTTTTTTTGTTGACACACCATGCACATGGTTAAAAGAAGACATATCATTTCCTTTGTGACGTTCGCAAATTTTTTAGAAGTTTTAGCCAACATTCTGTCACGACCACCATGTCCCACTGCTACGTGAGCTGCCTCAATAACGTCGTATAATTCATCAGCAGTGAGATAATACTTTATGTTATTTGTATTTTCTTCATTTCGTCCAGTGAGTTTCTTTACGCCTCCGATTTCAATCACATCAAATCGTTTTAGTCTTCTTTGTTGCAGGGGTGATTTATTTTCAAATTTTTTAGCCTCTTCCACTTGTTGCATAAGTGCCAAGTACTTTTCTTTAGTCAGAATATTAAAATGAGTTGATTTTTCATCCTCGGATCTTAAAACCTCCGCCAAGAATCTCTGCCTCCATTCTTTTTGATCTACGCCTACGTGCCCACTTGATGAAGCCTCATCCATGATAACGAGAAACAAAAAATATACACTAAATATTAGATCAAAAGAAAAAAACACAAAATATCTCAAAATGTCTAGTTTTGGTTTAGAAACAAACACACAAGAAAACGTGATGCATAAACATGTTCCAAACAACGGATCATTTTCTACTGTTATTTGACGTTGGTGTAAGTGGAATGAAAATCAGTTTACTATCAATTAATACTCCCAACGAGAGCAATTAATAGATTGAGTCACAATGTAATTCAATGCCGGTCGTGGTATTAGCCAGCGGAGTAGTAATATATATATATATATATATATATATATATATATATATATATATATATATATATATATATATATATATATATATATATATATATATATATATATATATATATATATATATATATATATATATATATATATATATATATATATATATATATATATATATATATCGCATATATATATATATATATATATATATATATATATATATATCATTGTGGAAACAAACACACATGAAAACATATTACAATAATATAATATATATATATATATATATATATATATATATATATATATATATATATATATATATATATATATATATATATATATATATATATATATATATATATATATATATATATATATATATATATATATATATATATATATATATATATATATATATATATATATATATATATATATATATATATATATATATATATATATATATATATATATATATATATATATATATATATATATATATATATATATATATATATATATATATATATATATATATATATATATATATATATATATATATATATATATATATATATATATATATATATATATATATATATATATATATATATATATATATATATATATATATATATATATATATATATATATATATATATATATATATATATATATATATATATATATATATATATATATATATATATATATATATATATATATATATATATATATATATATATATATATATATATATATATATATATATATATATATATATATATATATATATATATATATATATATATATATATATATATATATATATATATATATATATATATATATATATATATATATATATATATATATATATATATATATATATATATATATATATATATATATATATATATATATATATATATATATATATATATATATATATATATATATATATATATATATATATATATATATATATATATATATATATATATATATATATATATATATATATATATATATATATATATATACATCGTGCACTAAATTAATCATTAACTATTACGACCTAAAACTAAATTTATTTGATGCACAGAAAATCTTCAATTGAGTCAATGTGCTATATATTCAAATAATAAATGATATATTAAGCCACGCTGCCTCTTTGAACGTCCGACCATATATGTGAAAATACGCATACAATTGTCCACGTGCAACGATTTTTTTTTTTAAGTACTGACAGACGAGACGAACGCATACGGTTTTCACCGTGCGGTCGTATGAGTTCGCTAAGTGAGTTCGCACCTTTAGTGTCTGGATATAAGTTTCAAAGGGTAAATAACAGTTACATTACACTACCACTTGTTTTGTTCTAACGCCATCATGGCCAACTCGTATTAACTGAACATATAAGGCGCATGATAATAGCATATTATTTGCAGTAGAAAAATGTTTAAATGGCAATAATGTCGGAAACTAAAAATATTCGGGATAGATAACCTTATACAAATATGCCTTAATTTGTAATGCTTAATAAGATGAGATTATAAAAAAGCCACCTCATGTAAAGAAAATGATGCATGTTTATGGTTTTTCCAATTAATATTTCACACCCTACTAATAATTATCAAAGTTGCCCACACAATCTGCTAAATGAAAGAAAGCGAAAAGCCAAGCGAAACAATAAAAGCTTTCGTATAGGAAAAACTGGCAGATATTTTTAAGCCTGCAAAACGGGATTTTGTATACATATAAAATATTAAAAATGTCAAAAAAGTTCCTTTTAAAATAAGCAAGGTGACATACTTTCGGTATAACTGGAAATGCCGCCATCTTGAAAATATTTTAGCTGGGTTGCCCGATTGAAATAGTACTACCTACTTAACGCGAGTAATTTGGAAGTTGCATGGCCATACTTTTCTGATAGACAGATTAATGTATAATGCCAATAATAGTAAGGGTGACAGCACCTTTATTTGGATTCTGTGACAGGTTATATCTCACTAGTGCTGTCAAAATTAGCATCTGTGACTGATTAAACGGTTATTTAAAATTTAACTCATTTTTCTGTAAATCTTTAACCGGGTAATTCATTTGATTCGGATAATTAATTAACCGGTGACCCGATTTTCTTCCGGGGGAAGGGAGACTCATAAAAGAGGTTGTCACTTGCATATATGATATGAGTAACGACCCAATAATATCCCTTAATAATGACTATTGCTTGCTCTAGTAAGGTAGATTCTGTCATTGCTCTGCCTATACTTCCATATCACAAATCTCTTACTTTAGGTGTAGTATTCAAATTGCCACCAAGTTTTAATTTAGGATAAATAAAACTTGGAAAAAAAGAGTTGTATAGAATCTAACCACTATCATTAGTTAAATAATACTAAGCTTGATCAATTGATAACCAACACGTTGGAAACAAATTACATTTATTGAGTTACATGAAAGAATGGTTAGGTTAACTATTAAAAGATAAATTAAATTTTGATTAGCCAACACACTGAGTGGCAGAGCAATAAGTAACTACAAAGCGTCTATTACTTAAACTTGAATACCTTAGATATTACCACTAAAATTGCAGTAAACATGTAGCGCTACGTAGCCGGCTACATCACCTTACAGAAATTCTGCATAGGATACTATATACTAGACACCGATATTTATATATAATATAAATATTATAAAAAACGATTTTGTCAACTAAACTACTAGACTTTAAATTGGTTGTTGTAAACCACATTAGGTAGGGCGTGACCCTTCCTGAACAAATATAAATCCTAAGAAAAGGACAATATACTTATCACTTCTGTAAAATTATTTTAAATTTTAAAGGTTATATTACCACTTAGCTGAATATTCTAGTGCAGACTGTAAATCGTAGGTGATAAGACAAGCAACATCCAAATACTAATCACTAAAAATCATGTCAATTCCATCAAAAGAAAAATTCCCAATTCCAAAAATAACTAACAGTTAGGAAACCATACCAAACTCTGCTAGTAGCTAGTCTTTAGAGTTCAAAAAAAGAGTCCAAAGGAACTTCAAAGGTTCGACCTTATCCAAAAACCCTGTAAAGTTGAAACCCAAAATTTACTAAATCATGATACTCAACTTTATTTCGTCAAATCGGATTCTTCTAATCGCCCATTTGGGATGGAATTTAGTTAACAATTATAAAAAAACAGAACATCCTTCCGTCGTCAATAAGACTTAGTGTTAAAAAGAAAGAATTTTTCCTTAGCCCTTCTTAAGTCCACAAACTGGCTTCCACCATATAGTAAATCTACATCCCCTTTTCTACATTCCAAAACATCATTTATAAAAAACAACTTTTCTAAATTTCAACAAAATTTAGAAAAGTTCCATTTCCTGATTGTTTTTCAACAAAAACAGCCATTATATCCAAGAGTATTGGAACCAGATAAAATTATATTATTACTGCTATTATTAACTAATCCAAGTTACCCTGTATTTTCCTCAATCAAATAACCACCATCTAAATGTAGTAGTATTAGCTCGCTGATATGTCAAATCAAAGACTAATAAGAAAGAAAAAGAGAGACAACGCTTCCATTTGTATGCTTATTTCGACTGCATTTTTCTATCGATTGAAAGCACGTGGTCAAGACAGATAAACAATAACAAAGCAAGTCTTTTTTATTTTGAAAATATCTATCATAATAAATAAATTTACGTTCGTTTCTAATTAATGCAAAATGGTGAACCAAGATATTAACGAACATTTGTGTTTAAAATTTACGTGCTATTTCCAAATAAAATATAATATGATATTTGATATGTAGATAACAAAATTCCTCTCAAGGAAAGTATTGACTGGAGATGGACAAAAATGCTGGAACTTCAGATAAATTACCAAAAAAAAGAGGCGAACATGGCTATTTTGGGTGTATAGCAGTGCACAAATTGTCCTTATTATAGTTTGAACTCATCTCTGTCTTCCACTCATTATTGCTTTGTCCTCGTACGACTGTGCTGTTAAGTTATTTGGAATTTTCCCAACAGGTGATTAGTGTTCTGTTAAAATAAGTAACCTAAGAGCATTTATTTTGAGGGCTTCAGAAAAATTTCCAAAAACGTTCAACATGATTACCATCTTTAATATATCGAAATACAGTAATGGCTGGTAATTTTGAAGATACATAGCTGTTTCTCTGCTATAACGCCCAAACAATTACTGTTATATATTTCTGTAGAAACAATTTCCCGGTAAACCTCTTAAATAGCCGACTAGCAAGTCGTTATGAATTTCTTTAAAAGTTCCTTTAAAAATAGTTACGGTTTGTAAATGTTCTTTTAATGGCTTGTCAAGTTCAGCAGTGTAATTAATTAGGCCCTGGAAAATTTCAAGAGAGTAGAGTTCATTGTGTTCCAAGTTCAAATGCTCCACAAAATATTATAGCGACAGTAATTCTTAAAATCACAAATATGTTTTCAGACATTTTCTCGTTGTTATTGGCAATGTTCTAACAATATGCACTGTTCATTTATTCCTGGATATTAGTTTTACCCAACAAAGTAAAATTCATTTTGATTACTTAAATGCTTCCTCGAATTTTCATGGAGTTTGGCTTTTTCACTTAAATCTACTAAATCACTGACGCCAATACTTGTTTTAAAAAAAAGGTAATTTCCTTTACCTGGAACATCCCTCGTTATGAATTTCTTTCATTAGGAATAATAAAGTGTAACTGAATTTAGTTTAGTTTTAGTAGTATTTTCAAACATTTTTATTAGGCGACATTTTGTTCCACAATATCGGAATCGTACAAATATTTTACCAATTTCTATCTATGTGACACTTATTTTTTGGGCATGATTTAAAATAAATTGAATCAGTAGTTTTAAAAACAGATAATCCCTGGATCATATTCAATTTTGTTGCCAAATATTAGGTCAATTGATATTTTATTTGGCCGCCATTTTGTTTCGCCGTCTTGAATTCGCATCACAATTTAACTAATTAATGCCCAAAATTTAAAATTAATGTAATAAGTAATTTTCAAACTCTTTTTTTTTAAATAATTTATTAGGCCGGCATCTTATTTTGCTGTCTTGGATTCGTACCAAAATATTACAGATTGATTCTTATGTACCACTTGATTTTTTTAGGTAAATTGTTTGTTTGTTTTTTAGTAATAATTGTTTTAACATTTCACTAGGCTATTATTTTGTTCCGTCATATTGGATTTTTATCAAAATATTACCAGGTCGTCACCAGATAACCCTTAACTTTGACCAAGAATTGAAGTCAATCGGGTAAGTAGTTTTTAGTTGCGCCGTGAACTGACAGACACACAGACAGTCAGACCGACAGACAGACCAATGGAATTGAAAAGATATGTTTTTTGGCATCTAGGGACGTTAAGACGTAAATAAACGTAAAAACCTTAATTTTTTTCACTATTACAAACATTTCTTTAATCGCTATTTTGTTCCGCCATCTTGAATTCATGCCACAATTTTACCAGTTCGTCTTTGTATCACAATTATTTTTGCCACAAAATTTGAAATCAGTATATTAAGTAGTTTTTCAGATTAAATTTTTAAATGTTTTAAAGAGCCGCCATTTTGTTTTTCCATTTTGGATTTTTACCAAAATTTTACTAGTTAATTACTACCTAATACTTGATGTTTGCGCACATTTTGAGCTATTTTTTTAGTATTACTTTTTTTAACATTTATCTAGGCCGCCATTTTGTTTTGCTCTATTTGATTTTTACCAAAATGTTACCAGGTTATACCCATATGACTTTTAATTTTTGACAAAAATTTGCATCGGGCAAGTAGTTCTTTAGCTATGCCGCGAAAAGGTAGACCGACCGACCGACAGACCGAAGTAATTTAGAAAACATGGGTCATGAAAAGTAAAGATCTGATCTGATCTTCCCTTTTACGAGGAAAGTAAAAATAGACGAGAAAACGGAAATAAATAGTTTCTTATTATACAGCCACAAAGCCAATGGTATTTTCAATACATGTTTATATTATATTTACGCATATAAGTCTTATCCTAATTTTTCGAAATGCATTCGACTTTTAACTCAGGTGTAGGATATCAATTTTGTTTAATTTTACGTTTTTCATCAATAGAGGAAAGTGCCCTAATATTAGGATAGCACCAAATATTGGATACCTACGTATTTCATACATTAAAACATACATGAAGCTCCATCTATTAACAGGTAGTTCAGTTAAAGCTTAAAACACAATATTTACGTTTGTGGAACTTTAGACACTCCCGTATTCTAATAATGGACATTTGTTCAAATTTCGCTGAATGAAAAGTTTTTAAACGGCTAATTTTAAGTGGGAAATAATTCAAAATAAGGTAAGTTCACTAAATATTCTACTTTTATCAATGTGGTGCATGTTCTAGGTAAATTATTTTTATGAGTTCGTGTTGTTTTTTTCTTTGAAAAAAAAACCTAACCTAGAAACATGACTGAGTTCCCAATATTGGATAGTGGGGGTGTTCCTAATATTGGATATCCAATATAGGGATTAAAGTCTAATGCACACTAAATTTTGGTTCCAGAATGGCACCCAAAAAGAGAAAACAATGGGCTAAAGAAAATATGACCAGCGCCATTAATGCAGTATTAAACAAAGAGATGGGCTATCTGAAAGCTGCAAAAGCGTTCAACGTTCCAAAAGCTACATTGGAATACTATTGCAAGTCAAAAAAACCACTTGAATACGTGGAAAAATCCACCCTGGGTCGTAAGCCGGTTTTTCCACAGTCCTTGGAAAAAGATTTGGCAATACATTGTCTGGAACTCGAAATAAGGTTTTATGGCTTAACTTCACCGGATATTCGCCGCTTGGCTTATCAATTAGCTTTAGCCAATAACTTGCCGCATCCGTTTTCGAAGGTAAAAGGAACTGCAGGGAGAAAATGGCTACGAAATTTTTTAAGAAGAAACAAAAATATTTCATTCCGAACTCCTCAAGGTGTTTCGGCCGCTAGAATCAAGGGGTTCACAAAAGAAAATGTGAGGCAATTTTTTGATATTTTGGAACCCGAATTAGAAAAAATAAAGTTTAATCCCTGCAGAGTTTATAACGTCGACGAAACAGGGATAACTGCAGTTCAGCACAAGCACACTAAAGTTATAGGGATCAAAGGGAAGAAACAAGTCGGAGCTTTGACAACGGCAGAGAGGGGTTCGCTTGTCACTGTCGTATTATGTATGAACGCTAACGGACACTATATACCTCCAATGCTGATCTTCCCAAGAAAAAATTTTAAAGCGGAACTTATGGATGGAGCGCCTCCCGGTTCTATAGGGAAATGTCACCCATCCGGCTGGATTCAGTCTCATCTCTTTACCCAATGGCTGGATCATTTTATTAAACACGCCAAGCCGTCGTCTGAAGATCCACTAGTTCTAATTCTAGATGGACATTATACACATACAAGAAATCTGGAAGTAATTAATAAAGCTCGTGAAAATCACATTAGCTTAATATGTTTACCCCCTCATTCAACCCACAAGCTGCAACCCCTGGATGTTGCATTGATGTCACCTTTAAAAACTTATTACTGTCAGGAAATTGAAAACTGGTTAAGGTCCAACCCCGGGCGAACCGTTTCTCCATATCAGATCGCAAGTTTGTTGGGTAAGGCTTATGCAAGGACTGCGTCAATGGAAATTTCTATAAACGGTTTTCGAAAATGCGGCATTATGCCTTTAAATCGCGATGTATTCCGCGATCATGATTTTGCTATCCATGAAAAATTAGAGACCTCTCTTGATAATGAAGAAACTTCTGAAAATATTATTGAAGCAGAAACGTGCAGTGAGACTGTTTGCAACAAATCTAAATCAAAAATTGTAATTTTATAAAATATTTCGATTAAACCTCGTGCAGTTCCCGTTGCTGAAAAAAATCCGAACGCCTTTATAAAACCAAGTGAAATTACCCTATTGCCAGTTTTACCTGGCCCGTCGGGAGTAAAACGCAAAAACTCGGGTTCGGCAGCTTTAGTAAGTGGTTCACCTTTCAAATTAGCCCTTGAAGAAGCTCAGAGTCCTAAAAAGGGAAAAGTAGTTAAAAAGAATTTGAACATTGGTTCCACTTCAAACAAGACTGCCCAGAAAAAAATGTCGTTCAAGAAAGCAAGCAAAAAAAAACGATTTCTTCGAGTTCATCAGAGTCAAATGAAGAGGTGCCATATATTGATTCTGGAGACGATATGGACCCAGACGATGAAGATGTGGATTGCGCGTTCTGTTTGGAATCGTTTTCTTCCGACAAAGCTGGGGAACAATGGATACAGTGTGCTAAATGTTATAGATGGTGTCATGAGGCATGTGCTGGCGTTTACGGTAAAAAAAATTATATCTGTGACTTTTGTGTCGATGGATAATTCGCGCATTTTTTACTAACCTTAAGTTCAAAAAGAGATTTTAATAATTACTAATAGTGTAAAATTAATTAGGTTTGTTCAACGTAAGTTTTTTTAAACAGTTTTGTCTGTACTTACTACAATAAAATGTTTTGAGTTTTTATTATTAGTGGTTTGTTTGTATGACCTAATATTGGATACCCTATCCAATATTAGGTGAAACTTTTCTGAATTGGCTAGATTGGGTTTTTTCTTATACTATTTTTTATTGCGAAACAAAATGTTTTTGGAGTCTAATCAATTATGTGAAAGGATACTATATAGTTGTATAACGGCATTTCCGAAATTGGTAAAAATCTAGTGTTGATTAAAAAAGTAATATTGATCGTTAAAAAAATGTATCCAATATTAGGCCACTTTCCTCTACTAATCTGCAAAATGTTTTTATATTTCGACGAAATATCCATCCTTTTAAGCTTCGCGACGGGACCACACACGAAAAGATTTTAAAATCTCTGCCATGTAAATCAATACACAATAACAGGTTCACGAAAATCTCAAAAGTAAATGAAAATATTAGCGTAAAGCCGGCAAAGTTTCATAGTGGTTTATGGCATTGGCGCATTTCTGCGACATACATTTAGAACCAAGTAGCAAGCAATTACGCGTATTCACACGAAACACGTCCTGTAAGTTCTTTGCAGCTCGTTTGATATAAAGCTTTTTGTTTATTGGTTGCTTCAAGATTACAACGCATGTGTTTGCTGTGAACTGCTATTGGATGAGCCTCAACGAAAATACACTTCGTAGTGCGAAAATGACTACTTGACGAACTATCGGTCGAAATTATTTACAAGGGAACGCGGATAATATACACATATACATATATGTGAGTAAGAAAATGTGCATTTTGAGTTATAATGATTTCGTATACAAGGCAAAAAATCGGTAAATTTCCTTTTCCCGGAACTTCCCTCGTTATGATTTTTTTCCATTTATTAGGAATAGTGAAGTGTGACCTGACCCAATTTAGTGCATATCTGTTAAAAATACTGTGTTTTTAAGTATATTTATTGAGCGCCATTTTGTTGCATCATATTGGATTCCTATCAATATTTTACCAGTTTCTTTCTACCTATGCCATACTTGACTTTTAGGCATAATTCAAAGTCAATTCAATAAGTAGTTTTAACATTGACACATTCTGCCATTTTGTTACGTAATGTTGAATTCGTATCAGTTTATCCCATTTTCACATTTAATTTTTCTACAAAATTTAAAGTTAATTCAACAATTTTTATTACGTTTTTATGTACCCCAACTTTACCAGTTTACCACTCTATCGCATTTAATTCTTTAACAAAAATTGAAATTAATTTAATAAGTAGTATTTTCAGGCTAACGTTTTAAATATTTTATTAAGCCGCTCTTTTGTTTTGCTACCTTGGATTCATATCAAAATGTGACCAGCTCATTCCTATGTAATACTTGTTGTTTTGTGAAAAATTTAAGGTAAACTGGATAATTAGTTTTTTTTTAGTACCGTAAAGTGGGGCGACATTGATTTCTGGAGGCGAGATTGATACTAACTTCACCGACATGCTGTTGGTGATTTTCCGCTGTGCCTAGTTATTTCTCAAATCCGCCGCCGCAACTTAAGGTCAGTAGACAGCCGAATGTAACCCTTCGCGCATGGTGTGATCTTAAAATCCAGATAAAAACGTGTTTTTCTATAATTTTTCTAATAATCCCTGTTTTATGGCAAAACTGTGACCTGTATAACTTCTAGACGTCCACGGTAAGTGTTAACAAAACAGTAATTTTGAGTTGTTTACACTAAAACATCGTTATTTGTGCTTCTTAAATTGTTTAAAAAGTGAGGTTACACGTACAGGTTCTTTTTAAAATTCCGTTTGTTTGAAGCGGGGCGAGTTTGATACAGTTGGTGGGGCGTGATTGATATTTATCAAACTCGCCCGGCCAAACGTAATCCAGACTTTTTTGTTTATTGGGTGGCTTTGCTCTTAAAATTTTTATCTTGCTAGTAAATCTGTTTTTTTTTTCAGATGGTGAGAATATATGTGCGTACGCCAGGCGCACGATCCTATAAAGATTACACGGAAGACCAACTGAACGAGGCAGTAAAAAAAATAGCAGACGCAGAACTTTCAATAAAAGCAGCTTCCGAACAATACAAAATTCCCTATGGAACTTTGCACAATAAATTCCATGGAAAACAAATACAAAAAACCGGTGGCCAGCCAGTTTTTACAAACTTAGAAGAAAAAGCTATTCTTGGAGCAGCCTTAAAGTGCGCAGATTGGGGATTTCCTGTTGATCTCCTGGAGATTAGAATGCTCGCAAAAAAGTACCTGGATGGGAAAGGTCGAAAAATAGACAAATTTCAAAACAATCTGCCTGGAAAAGACTGGGCCTTGAGTTTACTAGATCGTCACAAAGATGAGGTTTTCCAACGAGTTGCTGGAGATATAAAAATTGCCAGAGCTAAAATTTCTAGAGAAACCTTGACAACATATTTTAGCAATTTAGAGGAAACTTTAAGGGATGTTCCCTCAAGTAACATATTTAACTATGACGAAACAAATATTGGTTATGATCCAGGAAGTAGAAAACTGGTTTATAGACGCGGTGTTAAATATCCAGAGAACATCGTTAATCACTCAAAGAGCTGTACATCAATAATGATATGTGGCGCTGCCGACGGGACTCTGCTACCACCTTATGTCATTTACAAAAGCGAACACTTATACAATACATGGAAAGAAGGCGGAATTAATGGATATCCTTGCTGTGCCAAGCCTTGCTGTTCGCAGGGTTGCCGTTTTAATAGAACTTCGCATGGATGGATGGATGCTGTTACGTTTGAAGATTGGTTCAGTACATCATTTCTTCCGCACGCCAAGCGGTTGGAAGGTAAAAAAGTCCTTATTGGCGACAATCTAGCTTCTCACTTCAATGAACGAGTTCTTGCCCAATGTGAAGAAAACGACATATCATTTGTGTGCCTTGTACCACACTCTACGCATATTTGCCAACCCCTCGATGTGGCATTTTTTAAACCGTTCAAGGTAGCATGGCGCAATATATATACCTACAAATTAAAGAACTAATCTTCTGGAATTGCAAAGGATGTTTTTCCGTCATTATTAAAATCGGCAATAGAAAAAATGGATACAGTTCAGGCTCAAAGTAAGGATAAGCCAGGAGATCAAGAAGCTGGTGTGAAAAGGAACATCATAAATGGCTTTTACGCCACTGGAATATTTCCTTTTAACCCACACAAAGTTTTAAACAAAGTTCCAGATATTAATCACAACCCCGAGCAGGAAATGAACGATTCATTGAGTGAGTTATTACGAGAGAAAAGGTATGGAACTGAAAATAATGAAAGAGTAAGACGCAAGAAACAAAGACTTACCGTTATTCCAGGAAAAAGCGTTGGAACCAGAAGCACTTCTGATTCCGAGGAAGAAGAGAGTGTTTTAGAGAAACGTGTTGAGTTTGCGGCAGACGATAGTGAGAGTGAACATGAAGAAAATGAAGTTGACTATATAGCACCTAGTATACAATTATTATTAGAGCCTGAAACATTCGTCCTAGCAAAATTTACATCCGGGCGAAGAAAATGTGCAATTTTTAAATATGTTTGCAAAATTTTAACCCGCTTTGCTGATAACGAGTTCAACACAGTTGGTCTAAAATCAACTAATCCAGAAAAAACAATATTTGCACTTGTTGAGAAAGATCAAAGCACAATACCTTATTCTGATATAATAGCTATTCTCCCAGCCCCTGTTGAGCTTGAAGATAAGGTATACAAATTTTCTGGAAAAGTAGATGTTAAGGAACTATAAATGTGTTCATTTTTTTTTTTTTGAAATATTGTTTTATAAGGTTTATGTTAAGAGGGTTAGTTTCGCTTATTGTAAAACGTCCAGTTAGCCTAACATGTTTTCGTTTATAAATATTTGTTTTTTATGTTTATAAATAAATAATAGCCAAATCCAAAATCAGTGTTTTATTATCCTTATTTTATCAATCTGGCCCCGCCTATCAAAGTCACCCTACCTTATAAAATATAGGATATTAAAAAATCTGCCTAGTAAAATTTAAAACGGGGCGAGATTAATATTAGAGAACCCAATACACGTAAATTAGCACAGTAACATAGGGGGTATCAAAGTCGCCCCATCTAGAGTATGAGTTTGATAGAGACCTTTTTATTTTTTTGTACTGTCATTTTTTATTTTTTTTAATTAGTGAGGCCACCAAAGAGTTCCTATTATACAGCCACATAGCTTTTCCATTTTTGCACATTTTTAAAATATTCGAAAATTATTTTATCTAAAAAAGTATTTTGAAATCTATCAATTTCGCCCCATTTTACGGTAATAATTTTATAACGTTGTTCGGCTATATTGGATTTTTACCAAAATATTACCAAATCATCCCCATATGGCGGACCGAGGGAATTGAAAAACATATCTTTTGGCATCTAGGGACGCTAAAATGTGAAGAAATATAAAACCTGAGAGGGTCATTTTTTACGATTACAAACATTTTATTTGGCCGCCATTTTCTTCCGTCATCTTAAATTAGTAACACAGTTTTACTAGTTGATCCTTATACCACAATTAGTTATGGCACACAATTTGAAATCAATCCGTTAAGTAGGTTTTTGAGGCTGAATTTTTAAATATTTTATTATGCCGACAGTTTGTTCCGCTATCTTGGATTCGTACCAAAATTTTTCCAGTTGATTCCATCATGATGTTTGTTCAAAATCTGAAATAAATTGGGTAAGTACTTTTATAATAATAACTTTTCAATATTTCACAAGGCCGTCTTTTGGTTACGCCATATATTACCAAAATATTACCAGATCATCCCCAAATGACCCATTATTTTTTATCAAAATTTGAACTCAATCGGGTAAGTAGTTTTTAAGATATGCCGCGAACTGACAGACAGACCGACAAACGCACCGGAGTTGATAAAACATATTTTTTGAAGTGAAGATATGTAATACCGCAGAGGGTGATTTTTTTCACGATTACAAACATTTTATTTGGCCGCCATTTTGTCCGGCCATCTTGAAGTAGTACCACAAGTTGACTAGTTGACCCTTATACCACAATTAGATATGGCACATTATTTAAAATCAAACCATTACATAGTTTTTTCAGGCTGAATTTATTAAGCCACCATCTTAGATTCGTACCGTAAAATATTACCAGTTTATTTTAACATTATAAGAATTCTTTTGTAATTTTTTTAACATTTCACTAGGCCTCTATTTTGTTTTGCCAGATTCATTTTTTACCAAAATGTTACCAGGCCATTTCCATATGATCCTTTATTTTTGACCAAAATTTGAAATCAATCCGTGTTTAGCTACGATGCGAACAGGCAGATAGACAGACAAACCGACGGAATTGAGAAAACGTGAAGATCTGAAAAAATCTCGGAAGGTGATTTTTTTTACGATTACAATACTTCCCCGTTTTACGAGGGAAGTAAAAAAGTTAGCAAAAAGATGCAAAAATTGAATTTTTCTTTTGAAACAATAATTAAATGTATTACAAAAAAGTTAGTAGCACTTTTAAAAATCAGGGGAACCCTTCTCTGCTGCAAAAAGTTGACACGCCTATTCAGCTGCAATTCTTAGGTCCTGTGGAGTTAAAGGAGGAATATTTTAATTATGAGTCCGTCATTGAACATAATCCTATACGTGTTCGATCGGATTCATGTCTGGAAAGTTCGCAGCCCACTCCAGTTTTTGAATATTTCCATTTTGTAATGCCTGATATACCTTTCTAGCGCGATGGGGCCTGGCATTGTCATCCATAAAGATCAAATTGTCGCCAATTTCATTGCGAAGCGGATATAAAACATTATACGAGGTGTAACCTTCAGACATGTAAAACCTTTTTGAATCTTAAATTCCTAGCATACGGTCTTCATCTTATGGTGGAAGATGATATTGGTCTTCGGTATGTCCTCAAAAAATGACCCCAGAGAGCTGTAACTGAAACTGTCCGGTTCCTACGGACAAAATTTATTAAATAACCATCTTCCCTTTCGGTTGTTACTCAGCGTGACTAATTTCACGTCTTTGATCAACAATTCCGGTTTTTTTCGTACAAATGCACGATATAAATGGCTTCTTGGAATACCCAGTCGTTTAGAAATTGCATGATTTGAAAAATGCTATTAAGGCCAAGCGACTGACTATTCTTGCTGTATTAAAAACATTTTTAAAGCAAAAAATGCACACCATATACATATAATAAGGTACGAATTTGTTTCTGGTAGAGTGTAAACAAGTCAAATTTATTTTACTTATTTGGGTACAAAATAATTTTTGTCCAGTATACAGGGCCGCACAAAGAGAATGAAATGATTTGAAGACGAAAAAATAATTCAAAGAACAGTGAAACATATCAAACCTTTCATTTGTATATAAAATATTTTTTAATTATACAGGGTTTTTCAAAAAGTATGGATCAGCCAACTTAAAAAAATATATTTCAGTAGCATTTAGCTTACTTAGAAAACAGTGAAACCCGTCAAATTTTTTTAATTTTTTTACTATATATAGATTTTTATCAAAATATACAATGTAGTCCCCTGAAAATAAAAAAAAATCCATTACCATCATCACCTTGGAAGGAAGAAACAGGGCTTTAAAAGCAAAACATATTTCAAAAAGTTTAGTTTTTTAACAATCGGAAATACGCGACAAATTTCTTCTATTTTGTTTTCACACTTTCATGTAACTTAGTGGCGCAATTTATATGAAAAAAATATTTTGACAGCTGAAAAAATTTAATTATTTTGCCCCAAAAATTTTCAAAAAAAATTTAATTACGCTTTTCAGAGTTGCATGTAACTTTTAATGGCGTATTATTTATTTAAATAAAATATTTTGACAGCTGTCAAAAAAAAATGTTTTTCCCTGAAACTCCTGAACTGCTCAAAATGTTTAAATAGATTTTCACAGTTCCAAGTAACTTTTAGTGGCGTAATTTATTTCAAAAAATTATTTTGACATCTGTCAAAAAAAAAACAGTTTTTTCCCGTAACTTAGAAACCATTAGCTTTTAGGGGCATAATTTATTAAATGTTTTGACAGGTGTAATAAAATTTGCTTAAGTTGTTCCAAAAAATATTTTGACATGTGTCAAAAAAAATTTACTTTTAAGCTACTTAATTTTTTTAAAACAGCTTGCACAGTTCCATATAACTTTCAGTGGCGTAATTATAAAATAATATTTTGACAGAGGTTAAAATAATTGTTTTTTCCCCATAACTTTTGAAATGCCTAAACTTTTTAAATACGAGTTCCACAGTTTCATGTAACATTTAGTGGGATAATTTTTTTAAAATATTTTGTCAGCTATCGGAAAAAATTGTTTTTTCCCTATAACTTTTGAACCGTTTAATGTATGTTGTTTATTGTATTTAAAAATTAATACGGTTTTCACAGTTGCATGTAACTTTTATTGACGTAATTTATTAAAAAACATGACATCTGTCAATAAAAAAGTTTTGTACCCATAGTTTCTGAACTGCCTTAAATTTTTAAATACGCGTTTCATAGTTTAAGGTAGTTTTATTGAGTTAATTTAATTTAAGAGCAAATTTTAACATGTGTAAGAAAATTGTTTTCTCATAACTTCTGAATTGCTTAAAATTTTTAGATACGATTAACACAGTGCCATGTAACTTTTATTGACGTTAAGTTATTAAAATTTATTTTGGCAGCTGTTAAAGGTCTAATTTTCCTAACTTTTGAACTACAACATTTTTTAAAAAGAGATACATCGTACAATCATAGCCGTACGGTTATGGTTTATAAAAACAAAAAAATCGGTAAATTACCTTTACCCGGAACTTCCCTCATTAGGAATATTTCCTTTTATTAGGATTAGTGAAGTGTGAACCAATTTAGTTCAGTACATAGTTATTTAGGAACTCATTTATAATGTCTTTTTAGACATTTTTTTTGAACACCATTTTGTTCCGATATATTGGATCCCTACCAATATTTTACCAGTCTCTACATATTACACACTTGATTTTGGGCATAATTTGAAATTAATTCAATAAGCAGTTTGTACATTGACACACACCGCTATTTTGTTACGTAATGTTGAATTCGCACCAGTTTTTTTTTATATCATATTTAATTTTTCTCCAAAATTTACAGTCCATTGCATACGAAATTTTTTCTACGTTAATTTTTTGAACATATTATTTGACCGCCATTTTGTTCCGCTATCTTGAATTCGTAATACAACTTTACCACCTTATCTCTATATCAGCCTTCCATCGCTGCAATATTATGTTAAAACTATAAGAGATATGTATTAGCTTCAATGTGATTTTAATAGGGGAATATGTATAGTTGGGCGCTAAATGCCAATTTTTATAAAAAAATCAAATCTAGAGTTATAAAATAAAAGTAGATTTGTCCATTTTCGACCATTTTTGGCCACTTTTTGACACACATGCCTTCGCATATATTTCTTTTTCCACAAAATGGCTCTTTACCGCCTTACATTGATTCTTTGTCTACGTAACTGCAAAATTTCAAATGGTAAATCGTACTCATGTCTTTGTATTTCTGCAGCGCGTGAACCCTTTTGAACTCATTTTTAACCAAAATGTTATTGAAATTACCTATACATAACACATTTTTTTGAGGTCGGACGTGCAGAAAGTTTTTTTTAATGCGTAGGTACCTTTTCATCTTACTTTCAATTCGACTAGACCTTGTCACTGGTTTTTCACTTCTTGCGTGCAGTTCTCCCTTCATACTTGCACAAAATTTGAAATTATTCTAATAAGTAGTTTATTTCAGACTGATTTTTTAAGAATTTTATTAGGCCGACATATTGTTATATTCATAATCAAAATGCTATCAGTTCATTTTTAGGTAACACTTGATTTTGTTTTTAAATTTTAGGTAAATTGGATAATTAGTTTTTTTAGTTATAATTTTTTGACGTTTCACTAGACTGCCATCTTGACTCGGCATATTAGATTTATGTCAAAATATTACCAAGTCATTCCCGTATGAGCCATTGCTAACATTTCAATATAACGTTGGGTATGTTGCGTCGTGTTATGCAGATATTCAAGATCGGATTTAAAAGAATATAGCTATTTAAATTTTAAATAATTTTAAAAAAATTTATAACAATGGCATTGACTTATCTTTTAAGTTTTACAGTTTAACATGGAAATTCCTTAATATTCCAAAAAAAATATACAGAAAGCATAAAATGTATAAAGTTTTCATCTAAGATTTCCAGTAGAAACTATATTTATCTAGAAGAAAGATGCTATACGTAACTGGAAAATATAAAGAAATATCATAGTATGCAGACCTTTGATATATAGAGTAATAAGAAAGAAAAACCAAAATATTTAAGCAGATATGTATCTAATTTTCTTTTAGAATAAAAAATTTTAACTACTTGCTTCGGTATTATTGTCAACTTAACTTTCCCTTTTTGAATAAACCAACAGAAACATATACTTATCGCAGAAAGGAAAATAATGCAAATCTTGTATTCGTTTATTGTGGAATATCTAAACAACAATGGAAGGAAATATATCAGGACAACACGTTCCAGGATAATTTTGCTGCATTTTACGATACCTTTAATTTTTCCACTATAATTCTAATTTTCACTTTCAAAGAAAAGTTGTAAAATAAAAAAATATATTTCACATTACAGATTCAAGAATTACACAGTTTACTGTGAGAAATGAAAGCTGTCGAGAGATGCTTAAAAACTATTATTACTCGTATTTGCATAGGTATAAAGAACTTTTACAGTTACATAAAGATTTAGTTGCCAATATCAGGAAACAAAGAAATAGCGAAAGATTGTCACATGCAGATAACTTATCTAAAGTGAGCTGAAAAATTGGGGGAGGGAATTCCACTGAGGATGCTCCCAGGATGTGCGGCTCATTTAATATTTTTTTTTCTGGATATTTCAAAAAATTGCCTGATTCTTAATTTTAAAGACAATAAACTAACGTTTTACGGTCCCTCCAGTTGTTTTGTGGAAGGTGTTACACTCTGAGAAGTCAGAAATTTTTTCAGCAGGACGACACGTTTGCGTAGGATTGATGAAATCCATGGCAAAACATTAAGGACATTACAAGATGTAATTTCATTGTTAATTTATAAATCTTGTCAATGTGGTGAATTTCCAGAGCAAAATATCTAAATGTGTACCTATATTTAAAAACAAAGGGATCAAATGAAGACATGGTAAATTATAGATTAATTTGTATACAGAGTAAAATATCTGAAATATTTGAATTATAGATATTTAATATTATAATTCGAATTATTAGAAAGGTTAATACATACTTGAAAATTAATAAAATAATAAATAACAATCAGCATGACTTCCGTCGAGGGAGGTCCACCCATACGGCTATTTTTGACTATCTTGAATTTATTTATGATTTGCTCAATGGCGGAGAGCATGCGATTGGACTTTTTTATGAATTAAGCTGTGCTTTTGATACAATTGATCACAAAATGTTTCTGGATACATTGTTGTCGGGATGCGTGGAGTGGTACACAACTGGGTTACATTTTACCTAGGTAATTAAAAACAAATTGAATGTTGGAATCAGGGTCATAGACCTTATACTAGCAACTTGAGTGTACCGCAAGATTATACTTGGGCTTTTGTTTTTTGTCTTATTCATGAATGATAATGAGAAATCTATTGATGCGCAGTAAACTGTTGAGTGAATTAGTCTGTGAAAGTAATGTAGTTTTCGAAAGGTTTGACCATTGTCCCAAGTAACACTTTTAGTCATGAATACGTCATTGTTACCACAAGTATTTTCGGTGAAGTAACCGGAACTTGGTATCGCCAAGTTGTGTTTAAGCTGAGACTACGTAGTCATTACCAAAATGGGGAACAATTTTAGGGTTACTATTTCTTGAATAACATGTAATTGTGACTGTGACTATTGAGGTAAGATACATGCGTTTCACTTCGTTTGCTAGCTATGCTAAGGACCTAAAATTAAAGCGCAGGCAATTTTTCTTGTGAATATGGTGATGATAGTCGTAAAAAATGACCTTTAAAATTCGTTAATTTTCAATACATTTTGGTTAAATATATCGGCCAATTTAAATCTCAAAAATTTAATTTTGGACTTTTGTTTAAATAGTAATTATCATTAAATATCTTATTATAAAGAGATATTCTTTTTTTAACGTGATGTTTAATTTGTATGCATTTTTAATCTTTATACTCGCCAAATTATACATCATAGCTAAATATTTATAGGGGAGATGAAAATAAGCAATGGCGTTCTATTGGACTTTTACTTTGAAGTTAGCTGCATTTCTTTACTTAGAAAATTATTTAACATCAAGTGTCTACGACTGCCCCCATACGCTTTTATAGTTTTGAATTCTTTAAATATGCCGCTGTTAATTACTTTGAAGTCTTGAACACTACTTTGGTACGAATAAAGTTATCTACAACAACATTTGTTTCGTTTTATTTTTTGTTTCCTTAAAATATCGGTTTATGTTGTTTTGTTCAGGTATGGAACAACCAAGTTATGATATTTTTAATTTTCTATAAATGGCTGTATACTGAATTACAGTGACTTTATAAGGACGGTGGCGACAATGGGGTAACCAATTTTTTATTGGTCCGGACATTTTGCTGCTAAAATCGTTTTGTTTACTTTTTGCCTACGTGGGTTTCTTACGAGGTTTGTTATTTTAGTGTATTATTTTATTAGTTTTTGTGATTATTAAAATGAATATTGATTCAAACAATAAATTCTAAGCAATTGTGAAATGTATTTAAGGCTGCATCACCTGCTTTTTGCTTGTAATTATAAAGTGTTTGTAAATGACTATGACCGTAAATATCTTAAGTTTAAGCTTATTCCACGAAAAGTTATTAAATACTGCACATTATTATGTTTTGGTTTTGTTTTACTGTAAAAGGCAATTTTGTTTCATGTCTAACAGCCGGTTGCATAAAGCTTAATTGCTGTTTAGAATATTTAATCGAGTTTCAGATTTGACAACTTGCTTATGGAAATCTAGGAACTCGCTGTCAACTTGACATTCCGTTAAACATTCTAAACTTTAATTGAGCTTTCTGCAACCGGTTTATGTGTATCTTTTACTCTATTCAGCACTTTCAATTGAGGTAGAAGCTCCCAAAGATTAGCATAAAAGAAACTTTATTTTGTAGGCCTTCTTCAGTACATACTACATTTACTTGGGAGGCAACTGTCATTAATCACTTGCATAAACATTGTTACTTGTTAAAAATATAAAATGAAAAAGTAAGTTTGTACTAGATAGTTTCCATAGATTATTAGAGTAAAGCATTAACATATCCCCACATTTACAACTGACGCTGACAGAGATTGTCAGTGTAAAGTAAATTTTGAATTTTTTCTGCGACATATTATTCTTTGTAGACTGAAATTAATAATTATTTCATTAGGTAACCTTTTAGCTGATCCAATTTTCTTATATTAACTTGTTAAAGTAGATTAATTTAGTCATATTTGAGAAAATTTAAAGATAATATGTATGCGCTCATTTAAACCTTTACAAATTTTGCATCAATATGGCGGGCGGGCATTTATTGTCGCCACTGTCCTTATAAAGTTACTGTGGACCCCGATCTCGTACCAGCGCCCCCTATCTCCGGAACCTCAAGTACAAGAAGTAATAGTTTCCTTGTAGTAAATAATTACTATAATTCTTACTTCTACGGTGCAACCGAAGAATAAAGGCTGGTAATAGCTTGTTTAAACTAACATTAGACTTTTTCTACTATGCAATGACTCATTTTACTTTATAGTAATACCTTATAGGAGTTGTAACATTTTAATTCGTCACTACATTTTAATGCATATAAATCCGTAAATCCGGTACTGTAAGTCTCCTATCGATGTAGTAAGGTGCTCGCGGTCTCTGCTTAGCGAAATCTTCCGCTTCATATTGAGGCAATTCACTAGTCTTCGTGTAGATGGCGCCTTAATTTTGTTCAATTAGTAATTTTACTTTCTGCTCCTTTAAATATTTTTTCTTTCCTGTGATCCAGCTCAGGGATTGGCTGATCTATTGCCCCGATTTGGTCAGTTTGATTTTAGTAAAGTGACACCACTGATGGATTGTCATCTCGCTACTGCTGCCTTGACCTGGTGGTGAGGTAGGTTGAGCTTCTTGTCTCTCTGGAAGGTAAAGGTTAAGTGTGAAAGTTTGTCGGCGAATTGATCCTGTTTTAATCCAGGCCATCTTTTGGGATTTACGTCGGCAACTTAGTTAAAAAGGCTCCTATGTGTATTTAATTACGTTGTACCTTAATATTTTTGGTTGAGGCACCTTTTATTACTTTCTTGTGAGGATTTAACTGAACTTGACCACCTACCATATTTTTTTGATGGGACAAACTTTACGAAATGACTAATAAGAAACCCTTTACCATCAAATAAGGTAAGATAACCCAATTTTATATTCACTAAAATGCGATATATTTTCCCTGTACATATTTTCTTGTATTTTGCCATATTATTTTTTATAGGTTATGTTCTAACCTCTAGCTTAGATATAGTTTCTCGGCTATCACTAAGGTCTTTTTGTTTATATATAAAAAAAGGGGTTATTTTTATTGTTACTTAGTTCTCTTATTAAAAAGTAAATACAAGGCCACAGAGTTATTTTACTTATTGAAATTAAGAGCTATGGGGACACTCTTGATTGCCCTTTGATTTGTGTAGCAAACAATGTATTCAATAGTACTTTTCATTTTCTTGAGATATGTGCTGAATGTACATATATATACCTTACGTTTGTTATAATTATTAAGTTTATTTCTGCAATACAAAAAGGTCTATTTGTAACCTCCATAAGCCAATTGTTATTTAAGCTTGCATAAAGTAAAGAATAGTAAATACTTTGGGGAGAATTTGTTTTCTTTAATAAGTGTATTTCAATACAACTATTACAGGTGTATGTTATAATTAGGAAAAAGGCCTATATATCTATAAAAATCACTTTAATTTTCATATTTCTTTGAAGACCGAAACAACCTTATAAGATATACATACATGCTATCTGCTTTAATCAATTTGGCAAAATTGAACAATATTGTATTAGTGATTTACATTTTCTGTCTGTAACATCTTATATTAGCTTACTTATACTGGAGTAATGACATTTTGTATTGATATTTACAAGATTTTAAGGGTGGATTCTTGTTACTATTCTCTATAAGGGCTGTAATGTACCTATATTAGTATTAATTAAAAGATATGTTGCTTATATTTTGTATATAATATTAAGGGGTTGTAGTTGATAATATTATGTATCGTAATAGACATGTACGAGCCTAATATTTTGAATTTCTATAATAGAATGACTTAAGATTTTTTATAATTTGGGAAAATTGGTTTAAATGAAGTCAAGCTGGGAAATATTGATACATTTTTGTTTGGAATTATTTTCTTTATTTGATATACTGGGTGTTGAGTTGTTAAACAGACCTATATACTTTTATTTGGGGTGTAAATCTTAGACGTTTGTACTATTCTAGGGTTTTTTTTTCTTCTTCTTCCTCCTCTTCTACTTCTTGTTCCTGTTCTCCTAACCAGGGTTTGAACCTGGATGTGTCATTGTAAGTGGAGCAGAAGTCTGTTACCTAGTACTTAAGTGCGTACGTACCCAGTTTTCCTGCTGGAAATGTTTTCGATGACACTTACATCATAAACTGCTGGTCTAAGTCAACGATGCTGATAGACACTTAGATAAGTATCTTAATTTTAACATCCCTTGTGCTGAATTGACTTTATTGTTTATGGCTGATCAACTTTATGACTTTTTCTGTTTCTTTTGAGTGTAGAGTATACTTTTTGATATAAAGTTCTAACTACTGCTGATGTGCATAAACCATGATTATTGGTGTTGTCAATAAGATTATTTTTACTTTATAACTCATGCTGATACTCAAATATCACATTATAAGCTTAGGACACAATAACCTATAGGTTTTTGTCAACATTTGACAATATAGTAGGTTTTAAGATACAGAACATCACAGTATAAGTTTATGACACAATAGTCTATAAGTTTTTGCCAACATGTGATAGTATAATATACTTTAAGATACAGTGTTGTTGTAAAGTGTGATCACACCTTGAAATTTTAACTTATAAGATCTAATTAGTTTATACAAGGTATATAAGAAGTGTTATTTATAGACAGGTAACACTACTGGAATATGTGATGATATTTATGATTTATTGTATCTACTTGCTTTAAAAAGGTATTTTGATATAAAACAATGGTGTCAATTTGTTAGGTAATATTGGTGATTCGATTTGAAACTTAGTTATATAAATTTTTCTTGTTATTTGCTTGCTCTTAGATTCACATAATACTATTTTCTTTCATTCTATTATTGTTAATTGTATTTGAATTAATGAAGTTAATTAGTTGCTTGATTATTTGCATCTTTTGATAAATTTTTATTTTTAGATCAAATTGTTCGGTAAATTAAAACAACTTAAAGATTTTCTTTATAAACATTTATAGATTTTGGAGTATATTACTTTTACCTGTCATTAGCTGATTGAAAATTTATTTTCTCATCCGCATTACTTAATTTTCAGGTTTTATTGAACATTTAGTTTGTTGTTTTGTGAATCTTTAGCTATTTTCATAAAACATTTTACACAGTTGATCTAATATTTGGATAGTGATCTTTATTTGAATATACTTTAGATTTTTCTCTCAGCATATGGAGTATGCAAACTGATTAACATAGGATCATTACACAGTCAATTGTCATTTTTAAAAAAAAACTTCAATTAAGGCCAATTTCTTTCATATATTATATAAAATAACCTACAGGAGATACATATTTCTGGAAATATTTTGGGGAGCACTGAACTTGTTAATAAATGTTTTTTTTATCTTAGTGGTCTTGAGGAATGGTACTCATAACATCTAGAGTGGTTAACAGTCAATTGGTATAGAACTGTTGGCCCCCTTATAAATAGAAAACGAACCAATCTCCCTGAGCAATTGGTGATTTGCACACTAACTTTACTGCCTCTCTTTCATTCAACCACTTAGTGTAGATTTATATTATCTTAAAACAAATATATACTCTTTGCTATCATACAGAAAGAGTGTGGCAGAGTACATTTGGACATAATGGAGTAGTCGCTGCAAGGTTCAGGAAGGTTCTGATACTTAATAGTTGTAATTTAGTAAACAGATTAATAGCAGTAACTTTGAAAAATTGCTATTATGTCACTGAAAAGAAATGATGACCTTGGAGTCAATTTCGGTAGTTAATAATATAATTACTTCACATAGGAAATTACTACAAAGTATTATTCGCAGTAACAAATACATACATAATACTTAAAAACGTGTAGTCTGAAGTGTTTATTAATATATAGTAGGATTACTGGTAATAAATTTGTAAAAACCCTTAAAGTAGTGGAAACAGTTATAGCTACTTTAGTGCCAACTGGGATAATAATAGCCTAGTTCTTAATAGTAAAAAGACTATTTTCATGCAATTTTTTCTAAAAACCATTACTGTGGACTATAACCTTTTAATAAAATTAAATTAAAATAGTAAGAGTCTCTGTCGATATGAGTATTTTAAAAAGTATATACCATGGACTCGTGCAATCAGTTTTGCAGTATGGTCTGATTTTCTGGGACTCCTCAGCTCACATTCAAAAAGCATTTATAATTCAAACGAAAATAATGAGATATAAGGAACATTGGCCACCATATACATCATGTAAAAATATTTTTCAAAAACATGACTTACTTAGAAATATTTATAATTAACAGCAAAGGTTATGGTACGAGCGGGGATCGAACCAGAACCTCTGAATCACTAGTCCATCGCTCTAACCAATTGCGCTATCGTACCACTGATAAGCATTTCGTCAGAACCTGTACATATTCAAACTCACCAGTAGCATAACCATTGTTAATCCTGCCATATATTCTACCCTTATGGCCCGGCGTTCCTGACTGGACGTAAAATCTGACATCGCTATTATGTACCGTCTATATTAGTCTTTGAATAAATAAATGTACATGAAAGAGCCTTGCCGTGACCTTGACTAGACCGGGAAGGTCCCAAGATTCAAAACGGCCCGTCAAAATGACAACACCATGTTTCCGGTTTTCATCCACTTTGAAATTTAGGAAGTAATTTGAAAACTTATACTTTTGAACGAGAATTATAATTAAGGTATGGTCTAAATTAAACAAGCCAATTAGTGTGATACATTACTTCAGGTACCAATTTAACAAAAAACTGATGAAACATTAAAATTCATGTTTTTAACAGCTAACTTTAGATATTTAATTTTACAGTTTACATAATAAACCTTTCGTATAAATAGCCTTATATTAATTCAGGAGTTTAAGTTCAACGTATGTTGTTATTGATGCTTTAAAATTGACATTGGGTTTCAAATAGCGACTTATCAAAGTTATAAAGAAATGTGGAAGTTTTGCCGTCTGGGCAAATAAATTAACATAGCGGGAACGCATTCTGAATGATGAGCTGTCGTGACACGTGCCCACTAATTCAGTAATTTGATCTAAAGCTTGCTCCTAAGAAGCACTTGAAACTAAGAATTTAACCATATGAGAGCATATTTGGATAAAGTTGCCACTCATTTGAAAGTGATATTAGGCTTTCATAAGCTGTAAAACGCATGGAATTTTTGTTGGTTGTTTCGTTTTGACTGTCCTTTTGTATTTCTGCTCTGTTTTTATTCCTACTTATTAATAAATAAAATTTAATGATATTTTTTTAATAAGCAGAATGAATATTTTTTGTTGAACTAGGAAATTAAATTTTTTCTAAGCAACTAAAATTATTTAGAAAAGTTAAGTAGATACAAAATAATAATGCATTTAAGACGCAACAAGCCATAAATAACTAAATATTAATAATTTTATTAGTACAGTCTAAATTACGTTCTAAATAAAAACAAGCACACGTATTATTATTTTATTTGAATTTACTAAAATTTCGTACAGGATAAAACATTAGATAAATATCTATCTACGAAATATTAACATCTAAGACCCATTAGGTTAGAAGAAAATTAAGTAAAATTAATATTAACTATACAAAAAAAAAGAAAACAAATTAAAACAGAACTGCTACTACATGGTACCAATAAATTTTATTGCTTAAAAGTGCTTTATTATATTTTAGAAAAAAATTAATATTAGGTATACAATGTTTTAAAAGTACTACCTTTAAACATTGTGATTTGTAAAATAGTGTCGTCTGTAAGATGAAGGTTATATAGGTACCAGAAGTTCTTAACCCTTCAATTTTATTTAGCGTTTACGTGTTTTTTGTGCACCTTGTATATTATATGGAATCTTTTATATATATATATATATATATATATATATATATATATATATATATATATATATATATATTTATAAATATATCTCATCGACTAATCGATTACTTCTCGATGGTTTGACCGATTTATAAATTTTTAATTTAAACCCGTATTAAAAGCACAAGGAAGAAAATAATTTCGTACTACCGGTAAGTGCATTTATATTTTCGGAAGTAAGAAATTAACTAGACACTTTTAAATCTGATTTAAAGGCAAAATAATTGCTATTATAATTAAAACCATAAATCTTAAGATGTCAAACAATTAGGTTAGGAACCAAGTGGTATATAAAAAACACAGTTTAACGCACTTCATGTAATATTTTATTACGTCAAAACATTTAAATTACCTTAAGTATGTTTTAAAAATGAAAGAAAAAAAGTTATGGGATTCTAGGAACAATCTTATTGGATTAAATATTCCAAAAAAAAATTTTTGTGACGGCAGGTTGAAAGACCACAAAAAATCGTACATAAAAGTTAAAAAAAAATTTATATTAATTATTGTTAATGATATATTTAGACCGAAAAATCGAAAAAAAAATATTTTTTCGGTGTTTATCGAAAAATTAATTTTTTTCGGTGTTTGACTCGAAATATTTCTCTGACTATGACATATATGAAAAAACTTGTATTTACGATATTTTCTGGCCTATAGAATTGTCACAAAAATTTTATTTTTTGAAATATTTAGTTTTTAAAATCCACGCTTTCGTATTTTCTGAACACCCAGTATATCTGACCTAAAGTTTAATACTGTCAAAACTATTTTTTTTTCAAACAACAGGTTTTAGCAGGATTAAAA
Organism: Kuschelorhynchus macadamiae; assembly: GCA_030620095.1. Classification (NCBI taxonomy): domain Eukaryota; kingdom Metazoa; phylum Arthropoda; class Insecta; order Coleoptera; family Curculionidae; genus Kuschelorhynchus; species Kuschelorhynchus macadamiae. Next base: position 91,062 of record JAUTXW010005305.1, read on the forward strand.
TTTACCGAGAAATGAATAATAAAAATGTTCCAATTTGTAGCATACTTCTTTTGACATATTGTACGTTTTCAAAATATTTTAAAACTTTTGCCGTATTTTAAATAGTTCTTCACACATACAATCCGTATTTTCATAAGCATAAAAGAAGGATTATTACCAGCGTATATTAATTAAATGAAGCTGCTTTATAACAAATTTTGGCCGGTTTAGTTCCTGTATCTCATATTACTTCATCCTTCGCAAAACAAATACTATTTCACCGAGATTTATAGCTTTCTCGAAGACAATCCATTGTGTTGAAAGGAAAATTATGTTATAAAATACCAGCATCTCAATACTCTGTGATGCATCCATCCTTTATTCAATAAAGCTTCCTTATCCGGGAAGAAGGCGTAAATTTTTAACGACCCATTGATTTTAAACAGCAAATTTATTCCAAAACATTTTCTTTATATTTTCCTTTCGAGTCGTGGAACGGGTACAGATTTAGATTCCTGAAATTTTTATAAAGTTCTTAAAATAGATTTGCGCCTGTTTTAGCTGATGCTTCCTTACCCTTATATAAAGCAAGGCGAAAATATCATGTACGGTAAGAGCAGAAATTTAATTTTTATGAAATTGTGTTATTTTACGTTCTTTATGTATCATTTTCTATTTTATTTCGTTTACCGTCAAAATTAAAGTTGTCCTAGCTAAATTTTAGAATCGAAAGACAGTTTTCTAAAATATATATATATATATATATATATATATATATATATATATATATATATATATATATATATACATATATATATATATATATATATATAGGGTCTTGTAAACAATTAAACCCACGGAATTTGATAATTTTTTAATATAAAATAGAAAGTTTACCTTCATTTAATTGTTTTAAGAAAATAAAAGAAATGGATGAACCACTTTTTCTATTAAAAAAACCGAAAAGAAATTCGATATTTTCACTGTGTTCCAACGCGTTATATTCCTTAATATGACAATTTGAAGAAAGGCTATCTTGCATTGTTGCCAAACTTACATTATTGTATTGTATTACATTTTTCATGTTTGTCTCCCGTTAGTAACGCATGTGGATCCCTGTGCCGATCCCAAATATTAGACTTTCGCCAGTGATGCACTTCGCTGTCGTTCGTCTTTTATATTAGGGCTTTAATGATGATGCCTACGGCGCCTAACCTGGTGCTAACCCGGTACCAATCTACCTAGTGCGGTCAACACTAATCAATAGGCGGGTGCATCACTGGCGGAAGCCTAACATTCGACATCGGCCCTCTGGGCCGATGCCGAATGTTAGACTTTCGCCAGTGATGCTCTGCGCTGTTGTTTGTCTTTTAGGGCTTCAACGATAACGCCTACGGCGCCTAACCTGGTGCTAACCCGGTACCAATCCACCTAGTGCCTTCGCGCTCCTGATAGTACCGATCCACAACCCACAAATGCATTTTGTTTTTCCTATATAATTTATAAAGATCATATATAAAATAATCTTGGCAACGTAGCATCCCCAGCACACTGGATTTCCGTCCAACAGACGACACTGCCGCTCTCTTTTTATTTAGCAGCTGTAATTATGTTTAATAATGTCTAATATAATAATAACTTCTAATTTTTAGTTAGAAATAATCATTTTTGTGTTATAAAGCATTATAATATAATCAGTCTTTTACGTAGTTCATAAATTAAGTTTGTGAAAAATATGTTTTTAGCGATACGCCAAAAACAAGTTCAGTGCAACCTTCCGAAACCTTAGTTTTTTTTGGATATAATTTGAAAAAGTGCCTCATCCATATATATATATATATGTATATTTTAAATTTGTTAAATTCCATGGGTAAAATTCTTTACAAGAGCCATATATATATATATATATATATATATATGTATATATGTTATATATATATATATATATATATATATATATATATATATATATATATATATATATATATATATATAGTTGAGAATTTAGCCCTAGTTACAGATTTCTTAAGTTTTAGGTGAATTTATTTATTATTTCTTATTTTAATGAAGTAGACTTATCTTAATTGTTATCCATGTAACGACTATGATAATGTCAAAAATCGTTCTCCAAAGTTCTGTTAAGCTTAATTCTTTTCACCCTGTAGTATTTAGATTATTCTAGAATTTTCTCGATCATTCCATTCTTTTCTAAAAACTATATAAGCCCGCCTAAGGTCACATTTTCATTCAGTTGTAATTGAGATTTCGAAGTGTAAACAAGCTGACAGTGACAAGTTTAAAGTAACCTTAGTTACGATTGTCAGATATGTTCAGTGTTTAACTTTGCTACCTGTAAGCCGTGTTCTAAATAAAGTGCATTTAGAAACCATGTTTGTGTACCGGCCAATCCGGAACATTTGGTGTCAGAAGTGGGATTAGGATCCAGTTGAAGCTAAAGAAGTAAGAAATATTTTCTACTGGTAGTATTAATCAGGGCAACAAATTTGGATTATTTGATGAACTTGATTATTGCAACGCATAATGATACAGAAAAACCAAGAAGATATGAAAAGAAGTCAAGAAGAAATGAAGAATGAACATAAAGAAGACATAAAGATAACTCAAGAAGACATGAAGAGGGGCCAAGAAGACATGAAGAAAAGTCAAGAAGACCTGAAGAAAAAATCAAGAAGACATGAAGTAAGAAATCAAGGAAGATATGAAGCGGAACCAAGATGAACTAAAGCAAGAACTTACAGGTGCTGATATGAAGAGGCAACAAGAAGACGTAAAACAAAAAATGCAAGAAATAGAAAAGAGTCAAGAGGAAATCACTAGAAAAACGTTGTTTCAACTGATGCTAACCAAGGAAGATGTAAAAGAAGAAATAGGACAAATGGAGAAGAAAGTGCAAAAGCAAGTTCAGGAAGTTCGTAACCAAATGCAGCAAGAAGTCCAAAGTCTACATTCCCAGATGCAGAAATTTGGAAACCAAAGTGAGTTTAAATCCGACGCCGTCTCTTTATCACATGTGATAAAGCCCCCTACGTTTGATGATAAGGTGCCTTTGGTTACTTACCTGAACCAATTTGATGCTGCCGCAACTGGAAATAGTTGGGATTCCACCGAAAAGGCACGAGTGCTGGTTTGTTCCTTGCGTGATGAAGCAATGCAGGTGCTAAGGAGCATACCCGAAAATAAACAAAATGACTTTGGAACATTAGTAAGCCATCTAGAAATGTGTTATGGGGAAGCACATTTACAGGAGGTTTATAAAACGCAACTTCAATGCCGAAGACAAAAATATAACGAAAATCTTCAAGAGTACGAAGCCGATATTGTGCGACTAATTAATTTGACTTATCCATCCTACCCTGAAGACATCCAGCAAGAGTTGGCGGTAAGCAGTTTTCATTGAAGGCCTTCGTGACCCTGATACCAACCAGACATTAAGAATGGCTAGATTAAAAAAGATATCTGAAACTCTCGCATATGTCCTTCAGTATAAAACTGCTAAGCAAACATCCAGAAGTTAAGGAAAATTACGAAGTTAAATTACATTTCAGAACATCACCCCACAATTGAAGACATTTTGAAAACTCTGAATGAGCTGCAAGAGGCTCTTACTAGACAACCGAAGCATGAAAGTAACTATTTATCTTTCCAGCCAAGAAAAGGCATCTGTTGTTGGAAATGTGGGAAAGAGGTGCATGTGCAAAGCCGCTGTACCAACAATGGGCTTCCTGAAGATAATCAGGAAAACTCCCATTGGCCAGTTTTAAGGGGTGAAAACTGGCTAGGTGCTACCAAGCTCCGTCAACATCGATCGAAATTAAAGTATCCTGGCTGCAAAATAATGGCTCTAGCTTGGTAGTACCAGGGAAGGTTTGTGGTCGGGATTGCGAAATGGTATTGGCTACTGGATCTACACACACCATCGTAAAATCGGACGTTATAACTACTTGTAAAATAGAAACCTCCTACAGGAATTACGTCTTGTAAACAGCTAATGGTGAATGTATACCTGTGAAAGGTCTCCATGAAGCAGAAATAAGCCTGGAGTTTTCGTACATGTTGCATTTGTAGCAGACATAATGGATGACGTCATACTTGGTCTTGACATTATGAAACAACGTAAGTTTGTACTCGACTTACTACAAAAAGTCCTCCGCACGAAAAATAAAGAAATAGTAATAAAGATGTCTCAAAGAAATGATTCTGCTATACGAGAAGTTGTTTTGTTAGAAGATGTTACATTACCTGAGAGTTCGGTGTGTAGTGCAAGCAACGCTGGACGACTTAGGTGAAGACTACACGCAAACGGAATTTTACCAGCAAGAACAATAACTCGAAGTAGAAGAAACACCATATTCATAAAAGAAAATGATGAACGTTAAAGATCATCCTCAGCAAGTCTAAAAGGGTGACAAGATCGGAACCTGTCAACCTGCTAGTACAATATTTATCTGTACAAACTTACTACCTTCAGAGCCTGCAACTACTTTACCTCAGGTGCTCTAAGACCTGGTGAAATCGGTATATTTATTAAATAAAGTTCAGATGATCACATTGGAAAAACTTCTGAGAAGAAATCAAAACGTTTTCTCTATGTCTAACAGCGACTTAGGAAAAACTAATATAGTTCAACATTGAATTAATACTGGTGATGCAGCGCCGATAAAACAGTCTCTATGACGAATACCATTGGCAAAGGAGCATGAAGTTGATCAGATGCTTAAGGATATGGAAAAACAAGACATTATAGAACCATCTCAAAGTCCCTGGTCGTCACCAGTAGTACTGGTTAAGAAGAAAGATGGCTGCACCAAATTCGGCGTTGATTTTCGCAGGCTCAATGACGTAACAAAGAAAGACATCTTTTCATTACCAAGAATTGACGATACCTTGGACACTTTAACAGGATCAAAATGGTTCTCGACCCTGGACCTGAAAAGTGGTTATTGGCAAGTTAAGCTTAATCCAGGGGATAAATAAAAGACAACGTTTTCGACCGGGACTGGACGGTGGCAATTTAAAGTTATGCCTTTTGGATTAAGCAATTAATTCTATTTTCTGACACGGTGGTCAAACAATCATCTACGTATCTTTAAAAAAAACCTACTTAATATCTGCGGTACCATGTATGAATTGTCCCATGAAATACACTGGCATGACCATACAATACCTAGAGAACAGAATAAACTGTTACAAGTACACAAAAAATGCCTCCACTGCCCTTCATAAACATGAAAAATCAGAAAATCACGAGTTTAATTTTTATGACACGCAAATTTTGAATAAAGATACTAACTATCAAAAATTAATCATTAAGGAGATGTTTTCATATCAAAATTGAGTCAGCTTTACCACGGTTTGATATTTTATTTTTAATTTAGTATTTTACATACAATGAGGGCATAAAGTCTGGAAACCTTGAGATATGTCAAAAACTATACAAGTTGGGTAAAAAAGTTTCATATAAAAGTTGTATAGTTCCTTACGATTTATGATTCAAAAATGTCTCGAAATATACAGGGTGTTTTAAAATCAAGTTACACGCCAAAACTTCAGAATCTCTAATGGAACACCCTATATATTATTTCATTTTAAGAATCTACATGAAATTCTGATCATATTTTATTAAGCATACCCTATCCCTAAAGTCAACTGTTTTTGAGATAAAAAAATGAGAAAACTGTTTTACAAAATTTTATTAATAACGATTAACAACGATAGTCTAAAATTCTAAATGATGCGTTTTAACGTAGTAAATGCTGGAACTGTTGTCCGTTCACTTCCTGACAATATCCTAATCGATTGATAAACTCTTGTTGTAGATTTCGAGTGAAAGTAGGTGGGATTTGTCGGATTTCATCTCTTATACGATTTTTCAGCGCATCGATATTAGGAGGTCTGTTCAAATAAACTTTGCACTTTAAATATCCCCACAGAAAATAATCTAGGTGAGTTAAGTCCGGGGACCTGGCCGGCTATTCGTAGGGACCACGACCTCCTATCCACCTGTTAGGAAATATTTCACTGAGATACTGCCGAACAGGTAGCGCGTAGTGAGGTGGAGCGCCATCTTGTTGGAACCACATTGCTGCAGTAGGCATATCGGGCTCATTACCTGGATACAATTGAACTAAGGCAGGAATCAACTCGAGTTGTAAAAAATCAAGATAAATTTCGCCGGTTAAATTTACGTCGAAAAAGTAGGGACCTATAATTCTATTTTGAAATATTTCAGCCCAAACATTGATTTTCTCGGGGTATTGCGTATGAGCCACTTGAGCCCAATGGGGATTCTCTGTAGACCAATATCTACAGTTTTGTCGGTTGACAGTACCATTAAGAAAAAAGGTGGCTTCATCGGAAAATAAAATATTTCTACAAAAGAATAAATCCAGGTTGCACCGCTCTTGCATACTTTCGCAAAACTCAAGTCGGCGGTTAAAGTCGTCTTCATTTAATTTATGGATTAATCTTATTTTGTAGGGATGATACTTTGCCGTGTGCAGAATATTTTTTACCGATGATTGACTAAGGTTTAAATCTAGTGCTACTTGACTTGTAGGTAAATGTGGATTTTCGTTATAACTGAGTAAAACATTCAATTTCATATCATCATCCAGTTTTGGCCTACCTGTCCTGGGAAGATCTTGTACACAACCATGATCACGAAATTTTTTGATAATTTTGCTAACTGTGGATTTTGCAATTGCTTGTCTTCGCTCGGGATGCGTATTATTAAAAAGTTCACATACTTCGCTAAGATTTCTTTGGCGATCTCGCCATCCAAACATCATAAGAATTTCTATTCTTCCTCTTTCTGAAACCATTTTTATCAGGAAAAAAGTAACTCTCCAACAATATGTTAAAAATTGACACAGTTTATTGTCAGTACATGACAGTTTCTATGGGAGTTCTAAAATAATCCACCAGGTTTCACTATGCATAGAGAAATGAGTTAATTTTGTTTAAAGCCAAATTTCCATTTTCTCATTTTTTTATCTCAAAAACAGTTGACTTTAGGGATAGGGTATTCTTAATAAATATGATCAGAATTTCATGTAGATTCTTAAAATGAAATAATATACAGAGTATTCCATTAGAGATTCTGAAAATTTGGCGTGTAACTTGATTTTAAAACACCCTGTATATTTCAAGACATTTTTGAATCATTAATCGTAAGGAACTATACAACTTTTACATGAAACTTTTCTTACCCAACTTGTATAGTTTTTGACATATCTCAAGGTTTCTAGACTTTATGCCCTCATTGTATAATAAAATGCCTATATACTCTATACTACACCATCATAAATATAATTTCTATAATATCAACTTGATTTTACATCAAAATAAATAAAGTAAACATTGTTAACAAGTCACAACTGAAACATCATTGCTACTATAATGCAGTGAGTTGTTTTATTTCCAAGGTGCGTATACCAATGTATTTTAACATTAATTTTAAACTGGAATTTAATCGCACGTCGTATTTTAACATTTTATTGTAATAGTTTTTAGTGTGTCAATCGATGTTTTACAGTTTTGTATTGATTGGAGGCCAATAATATCTTTTTGAAAAAGCTCTCTATGAAGCGCGAAACGTTAAGGAAATAAATAATTCTTTTAAGAAAATAAACGAGTACCCAAGAATTTTTAACAAAAAAGATATTAGACGTGGTTTAAGAAAATATATATATAATATATATATATATATATATATATATATATATATATATATATATATATATATATATATATATATATATATATATATATATATATATATATATATATATATATATATATATATATATATATATATATATATATATATATATATATATATATATATATATATATATATATATATATATATATATATATATATATATATATATATATGTATATATACAGGTGGGCCAACGAAATCTTTACACCTCGATTTCCGGCTTTAAAACGAAAATCTGAAAAAACGATCGGACCTGTCGATTTTTCGGCTTTTTTCATCCCCGTAGAAAATGAAGTCTAATTTGTATCCAGACCTTCAAATCTGTAACAAATTTTAACGAGCTGTCATTTCGTTGTGGTTGAAAATAATAAGGCGAAATTATAGGGTTATAAAGAACTCGATGAAATCTTTAAAAAAGTATGGCCCGATCCTTCTCCCCTATTCAAATTTCTGGTTTTTTTCTACCCCTAACTAGGGGTTTAAAACTATACGGTGAAAAAAGCTGGTGTAAAATCCAGCATGTAAATATTTTATTATACAAAAATTAATGAGAAGGGTAGTTAAAGGTCACAAAATAGAGTGTTTAACGCCGTAATTTAGGGCTCAAAACTTAAGGCGACCGCCGGCACATAACATTACAAGTTCATTAAAAACATTTAATTTGCAAAGAAGTTGTAAAATAATTTAGCTGGAAAAATTGTTTCGACTATAACAAAGCCTCATGAGATTGAATAGCGGATAGCGTACCCAGTTTTTATCAGGTTTATTTTTAGCGTTATTTATAAAGCGTATAATAAAGAAAACAATGCGTTAAGGCGTAGTAAACTATGAGAATGTATTTAATAATAAATGCAAACCCTCTCGTTTGCGTCCAGATTATGAAGACCGCGATTTGTCTATAATTGATAAAAGTTTGCGGGTTTTATAATTGTAAAGTAAAATTGTTTTTAACGTTTATTTAAGTTTTTCCCCATCATATAAAAAATAGGACTATAAAACCATACCGAGTTTGACACAAATTTTGCCATTAGTAATCCGCGCGAGGCTATATCGGCCGAGTTCTCAGAGGAACGCACATTTTGCTAAAAAAAAGAGAATCCTGAATATAGGAGACACGATTAGATATAAACAATTAATTATTTATATAAAACTGTCGGAATCAGTATAAGCGAAAATTTGGTAATAGAATAAAATTGTTTTACAAGACATCAGTTTTTTCGATAAAACTGAGGCACAAAATTCGAATTGTTATCTTAGATAACGGAGCAATTTTGGTTTTAGTACAAAGGAATTTGGTAAAAATAGTATTATTATATACCCCTCGTATATAAATAACTGCACAGCGTAACTTCTCTCGGAGACGTCGCAAAAACTGTAAAACTCAGAAATAGTAAACATTTTCAAAAATGTACCTTGAAGCATTTAAACTGCCTAAAATTGGCAACTTATTTTTATACTAGATCCAAGTACGAATAACATCAAAGAGGGTTTTTCGTCCCAATTCAACCTACTTAACCTCAAGTTGTGTATTACATTTTTGGTATAGAAGGTAATCGTATCGAATATACAAAGGGATTCAAAAACTCGTGTCAACTCTGATAAAAGGTTGCGTTTTGTACAAGGTCGATCTAAAGAATTGACTAAAAATAAAAAACAAACTCATTTTTATTTACTACAACCCTAAATCCTTTAAAGGGGCGTTTTCAAGTTAATTAAATGAGCTAGAAAGAATTGACAAATATAGAAACCAGATTTCTTTGAAATAGAGAAGAGTCGTTTAATGTGAAAGAGCAGACGCTGATATCATCAATATATGTTAGGTTTTTATAGGGTGCGCAGCTAAAAGAAAGGTGTCTCCCTCATCATTAACCCGCTGTAAAAAGTATACAATGTGCGTTTCTTATTTCATTCTTAGTGATGCAGCCGAAGACAACATAGATGAATATTGCACTTACGTTGCCAACGTTGGAATTCGCCGGGTCTTAGTAGTTAAAGATTCCATTGCACTTAAGCTCCGAGTAGGCCTTAGATTGTGAAGATCGTCCTCAGAGATTAGATCTAGTTCTCTTGATCTATACTCTAGTAGGGGGTATCTGGAAGAAAAAAAATTGGCTGTCAAAATTGCGCGAAGAAGATTGGGTAAGCTAAGTCTCTGGTCTCCTTCTTTTAAGCGTTCATCAAGTCTAGGTCATCTCCAGATACAGATTTCCTTCCTAAGTAACATAATGAATTTTCAACTAATGTTCAAGTGTAATTGTTTATAAATTTGTGCTTCAGGTATAATTATCAATTTTGAATTTGCAAATTTTGAAATGTAAATTTTGTTCAATCTTTGATTTTTTGAAAATATTTGTTCATATATTTTTGACTTTGATTTGCTCATAATATTTTTGACTTTTTAAAACTTGATTTTACTGATAATAACTATCATTAAAAATTGTGATTTTTGATTATTTGTGATTTAATAATTACCGATTTTGTCTGTAGTATTTTTGCAACTTATCTAGTGACATTTTGCTCTATTTTGATTTGTATATTTTTGTGATCTTCCCTTGGTTGGGCGAATCATATTTTTACTAATTTTGACTTGATTAAATTTAATTGGATTTTCTCTAACTTGCGTTATTTGAAAAACTCGTTTAAACGTTTATTTGTTGTAAAAGTTAACTTGGATTTTTGTATTGTTAAAATAAGGTTTAGTTTTAAGTACGCTCGGTGGATCCGTTCTTATAAACTTAAACTATCCCTCTAGAGATTTTAGCACGTCAGTTTCCGAAGTTCTCAATCTCTCCTGAGTGAGGAGGATTGTTAATTCTAGGAAACAATTAGAAAACCGTGCCTTTTTATGTTTGCATATTTGATTTTATATTTTTTATATATATATATATATATATATATATATATATATATATATATATATATATATATATATATATATATATATATATTATGTTATTTATCGTTATCATAAACTTAATATTTTTTGCTAATTTTTAACTTTAAGATTTTTATATTTTAAATATTTCTCGCGTTCTAAAATCCCAAGCGGCGTGACCCGGGTGGATTTTTTGATAGGAAGACAAGCTTGATTTTTTAAGAATATCTTTTTTAGTGAAATTTTGGATTTTTTAAAATTATTTATTTATCTTTCTGAATTTTATAGTATTTTTACTAGTTACTTCATTTTAATTCATATTTACGTATTTTTGAATATTAGTAAAAAGATATTCCTTTTTAGTTAGTACGATTTAGGATAAGATAACTTTTGTAAATTGGTTCTAAGTTGTTTGACGTACCAAAAGGACTTAACTGCTTGCAGTAACAAGTGTATTGACAAATACGTGCGATTTGTTATTTTTCTTTTTGAGCAAAAAACTATTTTTACCAGCAAAAAACAATGTACATATGGAATTACTGTTGAGCAAAAAACTAAACTTTAAAACTTTAAAGTACTACAAGTACTCATACTGAACACTAAAAGTGACAGTGCAGAAGTGATTTCTTGAACGTTAGGACTCAAAATCTAAAGGTGAAATACTTAACGGTGTACAGACTTAGTAAAGCCTACACACGGTGTAAAAACCATAAAGCAAGCAGGAGTATTTTAGTAAATAAATCCTTAAGATTTTAGTAATAGTGTATCTTAGGCTAAGAGATAGGTATCCACCCGGTAGCGTTTCTTTGTTTTAAGATCTGATTTTACCCCGACTGACAGCTCCATAATTTGTTTTGTTCGGTTTATCCGAACTTTGTAAAATTAAATTAAATCTTTCTATACTATCTACCATGGCCACTTTAACTTCTGAAGTGGTTTACATAGAAGGTATGGCAGTCGATCCACAGCCCAGCAACCAGACTCCCCTTTCTGAGCAAAAGCTCCCACTCTTGTTTGGCGAGGGGAACGACAATTCCAAAGTTCCTCGGGTGAGTGGTGGGTGGCCGACAAGCTTGTTAAGTTTGTCGTATAAAGCCCCTGATCACTTTACGAGACACGACAAAACCAATCGTACCTATAAATATAACACCTTCTCCGGAGCTACTTACACATACACACATGGACCGCAGGTCCGGACTCATGAATTTTACACATAAAAAATTGGCTACAGGACAGGATTTAAAAAAAAGTTCTCGATTAAATCAACCCTTAATAGAACAAAAGGTATGTTTTAAAATTAAGTTATTTTCTATTCTGTCTCTAATAAAAACTTTTTGAGGGTTTTCAAAAGCTGAATATTCTAGTTATAGTAGTATTACTATAAATTTTCTCTTTCCTCCGGATTATCCAATAATAACTGTGTACTAAAAAAGGTAGATTTTCTACTCTCCAATACGAGTGTGTATAACACAATATTGTAAGTTGGTTAATTTTATTAATTAAGTTACTATTTCTTGATATTAATTTTAAAAAGAATTTAGCAGCTATGGAATTTCGTGTCAAGTTTAACGATGGTTCTATTGTTTCAGCTTCAATAATGGGTATTGGAGTACTGTTTAAAAAACCCACGCTTTGTCGAAGACATTAGTTTTTAATTTTTTATAATTTATTTAAATGAGTTTAAGCTACAGATCCATAATAAAATACTAGAGTAGTCCATAATTGATCGAACGAAAGCTTTATAAACCAAAAGGCATATGTGATCCCACTTTTTGTGACTTAAGGCTATGATTTCATTCAATACATTTTCTGTTCTTTTTATAAGATGCTGTATTTGGTCTTTCCAGTTCAATTATTTATCAAGAAAAATCCTAGATATTTAACTGCTGTATTTTGACGGATAGATAACCCTCCCAAGTTGATGTTTTTTGGATCTTGTCTCCGGCTTCTTGTAAAATTAAATTACGTTGTTTTCTCTGGTGAAAGTTTTAGTCCAATATCGTTTAGCTACCTTAACGTCATATGCATATATTATGTATAGAAGTGCGCTTGGTATACTGCCTTGAAGAAGTTTAATTTTTATTTTTCTTGCTTTATATAATCATTCATTTGTTCGTATTAGTATTTGTCGACTGTTACAGATGTCGTATAATTTTTTTATTATTTTCATAGGGATTCCAATTTTATGCATTTTCGCATTTCGCGCAGCCGAAGCGGACTGATTCTTCGTAAATTCTAATTGAGTGTTGGTTACCAAATTAGCAATAAAATCTTGACGTTCCTCGATTAAGTCCACACTGAGTCTTGCGAAAGAGACGGTTTTTCATCATCCAAAATTCCAGTCTATTTTTAACAATTCTCTCATATCTTTTAAGAACATAAGATGCTAAGGCAATAGGTGTGTAGGATGTCGAATGATTTGCTGGTTTGCTTGGCTTATTCATTCGTACAACAATATATTATCTCCATTCATTTGGCATAGTGTCATTAAATATTTGGAGCCACAGTCTTTTGGCGGCGCCTAGGAGGTTATATAACATGGACTAATGAAGTTGATCCAAGCCAGGTGCAGAGTTATTATTTTGTTTTAAAGCCTTCCTAAGCTCGTTTAAGCTAAAATCTTTTTTCTTCGACGTAGAAGGTGCCTTGCAGACGAGCAACAGATCGTTTGGTGAGCTGGGTGAAATTTGCGCATCTAAGTAGTATGGTTAGTGCTGCCATGGGAGACCGCCAAGTTGACGCCGTGGTGCGAGGCGACTGCCTCAAGGTAGTTGCATCTCGTCACACCTCTGGTGTTTGGTAATGGATGGGCTTCTAAGGAAATTACAATCTGAGGGCACTTATGCGCAGGCGTCTGTAGACGACGGGCTTATTATGGTGACAGGCAAGATCCTAATACCTGTCTGGGAACGATTGCAAGTAGCGTGTAGGATAATTGAGCAATGGTGCACCGAGTCGGAACTCTCAGTTAATTCAGAAGTCATACACTTCACAGGACAAGAAATGTAATAGGATTTAAATTACCAACCCTATACCAGAGACCTCTGCCCCTGAAGCGGGAAGTCAAATACCTCGGGGTGGTTATGGATAGTAAACTGACGTGGAAATTACACGTCGAAGAAGTAACCAATAAATCCATGGAAATAATGTTACAACTACGTCGAGTGGTCGGCCGGAGGTGGGGTCTATCTCCACAGATCTTTCACTGGCTCTATACTGCGGTCATCTGACCGAGGATCACTCACGGATCCGTTGTTCGGTGGCCGGCGGTGGAAAAGGTTACATATTTAAAAAAACTAGCCAAGCTCCAAAGACTGGCCCGCTTATGAATAGCTGTAGCAATGAGGACTATACCAGACGCCGCACTCAATGTTATCTTGGGCTTCACTGAGCTTCCGATATGGATCAAGAAGGAAGCCGTGGCCTCGTGCAAAAGTATGGACGACTGCGGGACTTGGTATAAATATCCAAAAGAGACGGGCCACATTAAAATCGCCGCCGTAATGCGTCAGGAGATCCCCATCCTATCCCCGAGGGCGATTCTTCATGTTTTTCAGGTTGAGGTCTTTGCTATATTGCAGGTTACAACAAAAGAGGAAGTCAGACTTTGAATCCCTCTCCAAGAGAGAATTATAACATCTCGACTTGGGCGAGATGCTCTTCTTCGTTAGAAGGAGTGGAGTGAGGTGAGTGGGCCCGGGGTTAGAGAAAAAGGCTTTTTAGGCCTAGTTGCTGGGCTTGCTCCCCCCTCATCTTCCTACTACTACTACTACTACTACTACTACATATGCTACCAATAAAATCTAAGCTAATACTAGATCAGATATATTAGCCGTTTTTGAAGTGGTAACTTAAAAAAAACTATAAAATTATGTCAAAAGATTAATGTATATTTCCGTAGAAGAGTAATTGTATGCTTTTATTTTCTAAATTTTAAGATTTCTATTATTATACCTAGTTACAGAATTAAATATATAACATTATTATTAAATACAATATACTAGCTATATAAAAAATTATATGAAAACATGTACTATACATGATCTTTTTTTTTCGAGGAGCTACCCTTAGAGCTCGGTATCACTAGGTTGATCGATTTCAAATTTAAATATATTACGAGTAAAGTAAAAGCAGTCCTAATAAGTAAAGCTTGGCTTATAGATTGAAAAGGTTTGCGTCCTGCGTCGTCCGTTTGAGCTAAGTTTTTACGCTGGTTCTTAGCCCGAGTTATAGATTAAAAATATTTACGCTTTGCGTCGTCTGTGGCACTAACCTTACCTTAATGTTTATATTTATCGCATTTTTGTGTAATACAATTTTGTCTTGCTTGTTTTTCAGTTTATGTGCGTTTTTTTAATTTGCTGAGCATGAATAATCAAAATCATAGTAATGATGCCTAGTAAAGACTAGGCATTGTGGATATATTAATGTGTGCCGCAGCTGCAAAGTTGTTGAAGAGAAGGCGCCAAAGAACATCACGAATTCGGCCTGTTAATTAGGGTGGAAATACTCATAACTCCTACCAGTATTTTTTAAAAATTAAAGATAATGACCCCAAGCAGTTTTTTTTTTAAATGGACGAGGATGTTAAATGTATATATTAATGTCAAATTTGTTACCAAGGGCGAAAGTTTTATAAGACTCTCTAAAATCCAGGAATTTCATTGGTTGCAGCTTAATGCAAACGTCGATTTTCGCCAGCCGCTTCCTTCAAAGTTAAAGATCGCCATCTTCTCGACGGCTAGTTGAAACTCAAACGGACAGCGGCAAAAGTATAACCGTACCCATTGCTTTGCGTTAAGTAAACACCAAGGACAGCGCAAATGGCGACGCAATTCTCGAACGTTTTCAATCTATAATCCAGGCTTTATTTTTGATAAAAGTAATTGCTTTGCGTATTTATGTTCAAAGACAGAGTTGATTTCATCAATTTCATCAGATTACTGGTTTACTTATTAAAAACTTATTATATTCTTCATCTGCATTGTTCAACCATATTTAATTTTAAAAATTGTGCAAAATTGTTTTTTAAAAATTATACATTCAAACCTCTAAAAATAGATAGAAAAGTTGAACTCGTTTTGAAAATTTATTGACAGAAATTGACGTTTACGTCAACAAAAAACGCACTTTTCAGAGATAACGATGCTGTCTTATTGAAATATAATTTGCTAGCATAATAAACCTCAAAAAATATGATATTTATTTAGAAACAAATTAGTACATCTTTACAGAAAAATGGAAATATTTCAACATAAGTACGCCCGCCAGTATTAAATACTTCAATTTGCGTTATAAGTACAACCGTCTTAAGTAAATTTTCTTTAATCATCCCATTCTAAAAAAATATAACATAAAGGTAACTCCCCAAAAAGCGAGTTACACTGTATATAGAAAATGTCTAAAATACCAAAATCTAAAAACGGTAGCAGAATTTAATTAAATTACAAATGACGGAATAAATCTAAATCGGATTATGCATTTTAAATAGTAACACTTTTTTCTTAACTAGAAGCTAATATTTTGAGTCAAAGAAATATTGATTGACAGTTTTATATATTTTCTTGTAAATTAGATATTTAGGGAATTAACTGATTTACTGTACCAATCTTTTTTTTTAATCGCTCTAAATCTAACATACTAAAACTTCTTGAATCAAAGTCAAAACCATACATTTCATAGAAAAATCGCAAAGGCAAACCAATGAAATAAAAAATATCAGAAATATATTTTTTGCAGCTATTTTCTTTTTCATGGTAAACCAGTAATCTCATATCAACCCGATTTCACAGCTGTCTATTTGTATTTGAATACATATTGTTGATATTCCTCCGGGAAAAGGAAAGCCGAAACTTTATGAGCAACTATCCTTTCAAATTTCTGCTGTTCTACTTTTCTCGGAAGGCATCTTTTAGATATGAATAGCATTCTCTGTAAAGCTTGATTAGTCAAGTGTACTAACAAAAAGTATTTGTGTTGGAGAGATTTTAGTTTTCAGCAATAATTGGTTCTCTTTGTGTGCAGTTCGAGTGAGTCTAGTGCAATTTCACAGAAGCTGTCTGCTAACGCGCTCCCGCAATTTCATATTTTTATTTACAAAGTGTCCTTAAAAAGCAGTTCAGTTAATAATAGGGTAAAAATATTTTTTTGCTTTTTAGTTTTCAAATTATAATTTCGGTTAACCAACATTGTTATATTTGTGGAAGCTAGTACTAAATGAATAACATAAGTTACTTAAAAAATAAATCAATAAAAGATCTTCAGTCCAGTAAGGTTTTGTGTTTGGTAACAGTAACTATCCCCACTTAACTGAAAGGAGTATTTAAATTAAAATAACATAAATACAATAAATAAATAAATAAAACACATATTCTTAACAAATGAACGTCCATCTAATTTATTGTTATTTTTTTACGCACACTTTGAAAATATCTCAAGAATATACTTAATAATGTTATTTACAGAACCGACTCTTACCTAAGGATTCATGGCATTTTAAAGGAGGAACTCAAATCCGTCCAGATCCCTAATAACTATCATATTGTTTCATTGGACGTTGTATCTCTATATACAAACATTCCATTCGATGTGGCGCTTAAAATAATAGAGAAAAAATGGAATGAAATACAATAGTTTACCGACGTACCATTGGATGAATTTCAAAAAGCACTGAATTGTCATTATGCTCAACATACTTTGATTATAAGGAAAAGTTTTATAAACAAACATATGGATGCGCTATGGGTTCCGCTATATCGATCTGTACTGCCCAATTAGTCCTTGAAGATCTAGAATGTTCTGTAATTCTACAATTGAATTTCGCCCTACCCTTCTTCTATCGATACGTAGACAATTGCCTCACAGCCATTCCAATTGGACAAGAAAACTACATCCTAGAATGTTATATATATATATATATATATATATATATATATATATATATATCCATATCCCCATCAAAGACTTAAATTTACTATAGAATTAGAGCAACAACATAAAATTAACTTTTTGGATATATACAAAAAAAAATAATTCAATCGAAACTGAATGGTTCACGAAAGAACATCGTCAGGGCGATATTTAAACTATTTCTCTCAACATCCTTTGTCACAAAAAAGGCAGTAGTTATTGGTCTGACCGACAAAATTGCACCCGTCTCTCGAAGTCCTGTCCATACAATTCTTGATGTAAGGTAATATGGTAAGGATGAAATTTAAAATTGTGCGAAATCCTGAGAACGGATGTTTTACACATCCCGGCGTCTTTGGATAGTTCTCGGGAACCAATATGAGGGTTGAGAGCTACTGTTCCTAAAACTCCTACCGCCATGTCTGCTGCGTTTTCTGGATGAGAGTTGGCCGGTCTGGCGACTCCTAGTCTCTAATCGTTTGAAGGCCATGTGAGATTTTGGTGGTAAGTGGGGAAATCTTACCGCCCAAAGTTCAGAAGCATTGCAATAGTTTTTTCTACATTCTCCGAGAATTAATAACATGTCAACTTGGCAGTCGAATGCATTCATTTTAAGGATAGGTAGTTAAAATCTCAACTAAGATTATTAAATACGAACAGAAATAACACAGCTAAATAATAAACGACCAGAACTTTAGAAAAAACAATAAACGAACACAATGAACACTTATTTTAACAAGACGCTTAAACTAAAGACTTTAAACTCGAAGATAATTTAAGAAAATTACTGGCGATATCATAACATGTCAAGTCGTTCGTTGTCATGATAACTGCAATAGTGGCGGCTGTTGAATCATCGCTGCAGTGCCGCAGAGCTCCCAAAAAGTCAGGAAAAAAATAATTAACTACATAAGCTAACGAAAATACCGTATTTTTTTTCCCAGTTGACATGATAATTCTTGGAGGATGTAGAAAAAACAACGACAATGCTTCTGAACAAAATGGTTGTCATTTCGAACACCTATTATAATAAAATCATGTATCTAATATCAGTTTTTTCTTCTGTTGAATTTCTTTTTAATTTTTGACATTAAATTATTCTTTGTTTATAACGTAGTTTTTTCTGAAGATAACGAATCTGGAAAGAAAACTGCACCTTTCCATTTAACACTTAAAAGTTACCACCCATCCCTAAAAAGTGGTGACTGCTCCAAATACAGCCAAAGACCTGAGAGAAAGGATTACGCGTGCAGTTCGTGAAATCACCCTAGATATGTTATTCAGAGTGCGGAATTCTTTTCGAAAGAGAGTTGATAAATGTTTAGAACAAAATGGCCATCATTTTGAACATCTGATAAAATAAAATCATGTACCTAATATCAGTTTTTTCTTCTGTTGATTTGAATGAATGATGAATTTTGTTGAATTTAGCGTAGTGATATTAACATTGACATTAAATTATTACTGGTTATAACGTAGTTTTTTCTGGAGATTACGAATCTGGAAAAAAACTGCACCTTTCCATTTACCATTTAAAAGTTACCCCCCACCCCTAAACAGTGGAAAGGGTTTAAACATTACTTACTTCGTCAAAAAATGTCCCCCAACGACCCATTGCCTCCCTAGAAATTTCATTTATTTTCAATCAACCGTTTTTTCACGGCACACGTATATTAAAAACGGAACAACACACACAAAAAAGGGAAGTTTTAGAAATGATTTACATCAAAAAGGATCCCCTCGCGATAAATTTCAAAACAGATATTAAAAACTTTAGTAAAATTTACAGTAATATTTTTTAACAATTCTTGTTACTAAAAAAATTTAATTAGATATAATAAAAGAATTAACTTTAACATTAATAATAAAACAAATATATTAATAAAGTGCATTTATATAAATAAGAAAAAAAAGTCTTCGCAATGGCGGGATTGAATCCAGAGACCTTTGGAACCCCAGACAGGCGAGATGTCCTGTACACTGCCATAGACACTACAAAACTTTTGTTGAATATTATCAATGAAAATGATACATTAGTATGTTGTTATTTTAATATCCACACGACTGTATCGCTCTAAGTTAAAAGGGTTAATTTATTCCTAGTCAAATTGGCACATTTTCCCAAGGTGACCTCTCAATTGGATTTTTTGGAGAAAAAAAAAAGATTTTTTTTTAGGGTATTTATTAGAAACCACCGTTGTGTGTGTTAAAATACTAGACCCAGCCAAAGTTGTTTACAACCATTTTGCCAGTGACAAACTGACCCTGATCTGCACTTTATTATAACATATTTAAATCGAGTTTTTATAATAAAATAATGTTAGTGTTAGGATTTTAAAAGACCCCTCATTTCGCTTATTTAAAAGAGCTTTTGGCTAATTTTCCTTAAATTAAAAGTGATGCAGTTCCCGATGTCTTGGTCAAAAGTTCTCATGAGCACAATTTAATCCTATGACTAGTATTTAAAATTATAGTATAGTATTTAAGAAGAATCTTAGTTCTTTCTTTTATAGACTTTTTAAATTACCGCTATCTAAGGACGCTATCTAAAAAAGAACTAAGTACTATTAAGCAAATAGCATTTTATAACGGCTTCTCGCAAAATTCTATAAACAATTGTACTTTAAGTCCTTTAACAAATACAAAATATCCATTAACGTTATACTTGCTACCTCAACTAATAACAAAACTTTTAAAACAATTTCTTATTTTGGAAATATTTCAACCGAGTTGGCTAAATTCTTTAAAGGGTTAAATATTTCCATCGCCTTTAAAACCATCAACCAACAACGAAAGATAAACCTGAATTTCTATCAAAGTCGGATGTTTATACTTTGAGGTGTGGAGAGTGTCCTGCCACGAGGGACAATAAGGTTTAAATATAACCACCTGTATATCAAGAACAAAGCATTTGCGGACCTAAGTTCATATAAATGCCTAATATTTTGATCAGTTGGCTAAATTATGGTTGAGGTAGCAAATTGCGAGACATGTTTACCAACAAGCAGAACCAACGTCTAGACGAAAATTAGTGTAATAAAAAAGGCATGACAGTTAACAACTCGAAACACGAGAAATTATTTTTAAAAAATCAATTTTATTTCATAAGCGTACAAAGAGAACTGACTACAAAATGCATTTTAGTTATATTTATAAGTTCAGTAATGCTTATGTTGCATGAGAACGAAAAGATAAAAGTCTAAGAATTGCAAGTGCATAAATGCAGAATTGCATTTCTCACGGGAACGTAACTCCTCCCCTCTTAGTTGAAAGCACGTTCTTAAAGACGTGTTTTCAAAAATTTCCAAAAAGGTTTAAAGATTTTTAATATTTTAGAAAATTCTATTATTTTCTTCAATATCTAAAGTATTAGAGTTTGCATTTAATTGTTTTTTCTTAGACTTTTTTACAAGTTTTTTGTATATAAAAAATATAAAAATTATTGAAATGAATATGTAAAGTAAAATTGTCCAAAAACTGGTCTTCTTTACATAAATCGTTGTGGTCATTTCTTCTAGGGCCTTCTTTTGGTTTTCCAATTTGGCTTCGATTTCTTTAGTAGTTTTTAGGTTTACGTAGTTTAAGTCCATACTAGGAGGGCTGTAGAATGAATCTCGGTTTTCCTTAATTAGACTTAAATTAAGGGTAGGTAGATTAATTCCATTAAATGTTAATTGGCTTGATTTATATGTTTCAAGCGTAATTGACTTTATCCGTACTTTACATCCTGGGGATGACTCAAGAAGATAGGAACCATATAAGGGTATGTTATCTTCGGATTTTTGACAATTTATGACGGCGATTACTTGTATTGGTACTGTTATCAGCCATTTGTCGTCGATTATTTTTGTTGTCTGGATCTCGTGCATTTGAGTTTCGAATGGGTGGCAAAACGTAATATTTGTGTGATGTTTGATAAGTTGAACAGCACAGGAGGGGCTGTCTTCGACAAACGTGGTGTGGGCTTCTTTACACAAATATTTTTGTGGTTGGATTTCGTGACATCTTTGGTCCATATGGGCATATTTTGTATTGCCTAATGCTAGGTAGGGTTTATAAGGAATATTTACAAGAAATGATCGATTATTGGGAATTGGTAAAGGGAATAACTTAAAATATTGATATATCTCCGATTCCACAAGAGGAAGTTCAAATATAAATACAATATTAAAGTTTTTTAAGAAACTTTTAATTTCTATAATTTTTTCGAAATTAAGTATATTTTTATAAGTTACTTCTAAAGGGAGTTTATCTGAGCCTAGATGATCGTGTAAGTTCTTTATTTCTATAAATAGTTCATTTGGTTCTATTATTGAATTATAAAGTACATTAATTTTTGCAAAAGTGATACCTATTTCAATCTTATTCAGAATATCGTAGATTGATTGATAAATTGTTGTTATTTGATTGATTATTGTATATATTAAATAAAATTCGTGATTACTTATTTGTTCCATTTGAACTTTATTAATTATTTTTTCTATTTGTAAAATGCGTGACTTTAGTACCATTTGGTTATGTGTGATATTAGATATAATTGTTTTAAATTTATTAATAGTGGATTCTAAAAGTGTAATTTGATTGATAGCGTCAATTTTCAATTTATTTTGATTTTCTTGTAATTTCGTGATTTTGGCATCAATTTGCTCTGCGTCATTTTGATCTAAGTTTCCAGTTATACTTTTTATGAATGAACCTAAGGGGTTAAAAAGACCTCTTTTACTACGATAATTTTCTTGATTTGGGACAATTTGTTCTAATAGAGTTTCTATTCTTTTTTCAAGTGTACATAATGTATTAAAAGAATTAAAATATTCCTTATGGTATTCGCTGTTATTTTGAATGTTTATGTATATTGATTTTGCTTGTTTTTGAATATTTTGAAATTGGTTAATTAAAGGGGTTAGGTTAATATTTTGAACGAATGTCCAATGATTGGATTTAAGTTTAGCGGTTCCCATTTTGAATGGTAGTATTCCTGGATGTTTATTTAAATCATGGAATTTTACGTAGCCGCCGACGATGGTCCAGCATCTGGAACAAGGGGTATTATTTTAGTTTCGTTAACATGTATAATTTCTTTGTATTTATTTTTGGGATTTTCTATTTGTATTTTATTATTTTCTAATATAGCCGTTAGTATGAATGGGCCTAAATATCTCTTTTTTATTTTTCCAGATCGATTATCTGATTTTTTATAAATTTGTGAGCCTATTATTAAATTGGTCGGGGTTTTATCCTTGTTTGCCCTATCTATAATTTTTTGTTTTAGTTCTCGTGATTCCTTTGTAATTTTGTCGTACAAAATTTGTGTGTTATTTTTATGATTATTGACATACTCGGTATATACATGAGCGGGTATTAAATCCATAGGATCTCTAGAGTCTGTGTGTCCGAAGACAAGTTCGTATGGGGTAAAATTCGTACTAGAATGGATCGTGTTATTATAGGCAATAATTGCGTACGGCATAAGTTTGGTAACTTCTGCATTGGGGTCCGATTCTCGAAGTAATCGAATGTGTTCGATTAATGTGGAATGCAGCCTTTCAACAGGGGAGTTTGATTCATGGTGGTAGGGGTAGTGAAGTGTATTTTAATATTATGTGTATTTAATAAGCCTTTAACGACTTCGTTCTGAAATTCAGATCCGTTGTCTGAAATTATTTGTTTTGGAATACGTAAAAAGGAAAAGAAATTAATTAACTGTTCACAGCACGACACTGCATTTCCAGTATAAGGCAAGGCTTGTGCGTATTTGGAGAATTTATCTATAATAGTTAAGAATTTTTGTTTACCTATGATGAAAGTGTCGATATGAACAATTTCGAAAGGTTTGCTTGGCGTTTCGGTTAATATCAAAGGTTGATCTGGTGGTTTTCGATTATATTTTGATCGTTGACAGATTTCACAATTATTGATGTATTTTGTTACATCTGCCTTAAGTGATTTCCAATAATAATTTGCTTTTAAAAATTTGCAAGTTTCTTCGATTCCTCTATGATTTGTTTTGCCTTCATGACGATATTTAATTAGTAATTCTCGTTCGTCAGGTTGAGCATTATTTATTAATTTTGAACATTCTATAAGTTTTAAATTTTTAAAATGGTTATTCATTGTTTGTTGAAAATAGGTTCTTAGTTCTTTGGAAAAGAAATAAACATATGTTGTTTTATTTGTTAAATATTCTTTCAAAAAGTTAGTAATTACTATAATATTAGTGGGTAATGTTGCGTGAATAATTTGATGTCCTTCGAAATTTTCACGTTTGGTTTTAACATATTTGTCATAAGGTGCTTTTTTAATAATAAGTTGATGAGCTTTATTATTAATAATTTCATCTAATATAGTCATATTGGAATGATTTTCGTTAGCATTTGTACTATGTATTGTTTCCGTTACGGGTGGTTTTATTGGAATATTAGAATGGGTTAGTTGTGTTATAGGTGGAGTTATTAGAATGTCAGAAATAATATTAATTTTGGGTGTTGTTTCAGGTTCGTGTTCTAGTCTTTCTATTGTTTGTGACACTACTTCAGAGTCAAGGATATCTGGGTTAAATTGGTCGTTTAGGAATTGCGTTACGTCGGTGTCTATATCGCCTGGGTAATTTATTAATGATTCGGATTCGATTGCGTTTAATTGAATTCGGCTAAGGGCGTCAGCGTTAGTGTTTTGTTTCCCTTTTTTGTAGATTATTTCATAATCATACTCTTCAAGTTTTAGCCTCCAACGTACTAATTTCGAATTTGGTTCTTTGAGGTTAAATAACCATACTAATGGGCGATGGTCAGTATATATTTTAAATTTTTTGCCATAAAGGTAAGGTCTAAAGTATTTACATGCCCAAACGATTCCTAAAAGTTCTTTTTCAATCGTTGAGTATTTTTGTTCTGTTTCATTTAGAGTGCGCGACGCGAATGCTACAGGGTTGTCATTTGGCGGGTTGCCTTGAGAGAGAACAGCGCCTAGGGCTACATTTGAGGCATCTGTCGTAAGGACAAAGGGTTTTTCAAAATCAGGATATTTTAGTATTGGAGCATTAATAAGCAATTCTTTTAAATGGTTAAAGGATTGAATAAAGGCTGGTGAGTGTTCAACTTTCGCTCCTTTTTTGAGACATAGTGTAAGGGGTTTTGTGATTTTTGCGAAGTCTTTGATGAATCTACGATAATATCCGGCTAGTCCTAAAAATGACTTAATGTCTTTTTGGGTTTTTGGTATGGGGAAATTTTTAACTGCGGTGACTTTATCAGGATTAGGTTTTACACCTTCGCTTGTAATTTTGTGACCTAAATAAGCAACTTCTTTGTGTAAAAATTCTGATTTGTCTAGCTGCACTTTTAAATTGGATTCTCTAAGTCTATCAAAAACGGATTTTCGATGTGCTCTTGAAGTGACGTAGAGAAGATTATTATGTCATCAAGATATACAGAACAGATTTCATTTTGAAGTCCCCGAAGGACGTTGTTCATGACTCGCTGAAATGTAGAGGGCGCATTTTTTAAGCCAAAAGGCATGCGTCTAAATTCATAATGACCTGTATCGGTTGAGAAGGCTGTTTTAGGGATATCATTCGGTTCCATTTCTATTTGATGGAAACCGGTTGCTAGATCCAATGTGCTGAAATATTGAGATTTTCCAAGTTTATCGAGAATATCCGATATATTTGGTAAAGGAAATTTATCATCAATACTGCGTTCATTGATTTTACGGAAATCGCAAACGATACGCCATTTACGTTTACCGGACGCGTCCATCTTTTTTGGGACAATCCAAATTGGACTACTCCACGGTGACGTTGAGTTTTGAATGATACCGTTCTCTAACATTTTGTTAATTTGGGTTTTAACCTCTTTTTTATGAATTTCGGGATATCGATAAGTTTTTGTATATATAGGAGTGTCATCGGTTAGGTTTATTTTATGTTTAATTTGATTAGTAAATGTAAGTGGGATGCCCTCACAATAAAATATGTCACGATATTCGTAACACAAGTTTCGAATAGCTCTGTATTCTTCCTGATTACAATGTGGCAGTCTTAAATTTTTTAAGTTTTGCTTTTGTGTATTATCCATATATTCATTTATTTCTGTATCGGTTTCCATTTTTCTATGAAGTTGTTTTCTACTTCATTTATGGTTTCGATATCTATGGGATTAAATATTTTTATTTTAACGGGGTTTTCGCGACTATTCGTAATTATAGTTGTTGCGTAGGAGTCAATGACTTGTACTAAAGCTTCTGGCATCTCTGCGCAACCAAAATCTGTATATTTTAAAATACCTAAACCATTCGATTGATTTACAGGCAGTTTGATTCTTTGACATGTACGTGGGGGAATTATTATTTCGATAGTTTCAAAATTATGTAAATTTGATATATTATTTTGATAATATAAAGGCAATGTTACAAATTGAGTATCTAAAGAACAATGTTTTAAATTTATATTAGCTCCAATATGTGTTAGAAAATCAATTCCTAAAAGTCCGTCAAATTTAGGTGAAAAATCAAAAAGATAAAACTTATGGTTACCTGTATGATTAAAACAAGGAAATATTGGTATATTAATTACTTCATTGTGAATGGACGTAGCGTGGGCTGTCCTTACTGAGAAAGGTTCCGAAAAAATGAAATTTGAATAAATTTTGTATGCTAAATTAGGCTTTATAAAACTTTTGCCACTACCTGTATCAATTAAAAATTTTGCTTTGATTTCGGGTATGAAAATTACTGGTAAATCTGAATTTGTGTAATTATTTAAAAGTATTATGTTTGGTTGTTGAAAATTTGGTTCTCCTGAAAATTTTCTTCATTAAAATCAATTTGATTTTCATAAGGGTTATTTTCTAGACAAGAAAATTCGGTATTGGAGTCATTATACGAATATTGCGAGTTATCGGTGTATTCCGGGTAATAATATTGAAATTCAGCATTGCTAGTTTGAAAATTTTCATTTTGATCATTATCGGCATTTATCGATTCGACTGATTGATTATATAGTTCTTCTACAACAATATTACGTTGTGAAGAATGTGGTTGTTGGTTTCTTCTAAGGGTTGTGTTCCCTGAAGAAGTATCCATCGGCTCAGGCTTTTGTTGGCGTGATATTCCAGAAGAAGTTGGGCGTTGATTTTGGGGGTTAAAAGATGGTCTTGGGGTAAAAGTGTTTCTTTGCATAAAATTTTGATTTGGGAAATTCGATTGTCTAAAATTATTTGCGGGTTGCCTAAATTGTCCAAAGCCCATAAATTGATTATTTCCATTATTAAAATTTGGGATAGGTTGTTTATAAGAAGGCATAAAATTTGAAAATTGCTGAACGGGGTAATTCGAAAATATTGGTCTCACATTAGCAGGATAATGTGCTTGTGTATGCAAATTTATTTTTGGTTTTTGTGAATTAAAATTTGGGTTTTTTGGTAATATGTTACTACGGTTCTTATAATACATAAAATTTTCTTCTTCCAAGGCACAGCTCATTGCCTCTTCTAAAGTAACTGGATTTTTTAATCTAACCACAAGTTGCATATGATAGTTTAGACCGTTTATGAAGGTTTTTAATACTAAATTTCCATATTCATTAATTTTTAAAAGTTTTAGAGCTTGCGTTTCATTGCTTAAATTTACTTTGGAAAATAACAAACTGCGAGCGTCTTGCAAACGCAGGCCAAATTGTTGCGGTGTTTCATTTTTTTCCGGTTTGGACGTTATTATATCTTGAATAATACAATCAATCGATCTATGATCTGAAAAAGTCGAAATTATTGCAGCTTTTACTGCGGGCCATGTATTTAATTCTATTCTAGAACAAATAATATCGGCTGCCCTACCTACAAGTTTACTTAATATAGTATCGTGTAAACATACATTTATAGGTGCATTATTGTCAGTTTTATTTCTATGATTATTATAAAAATTATCACAAGCATTAATAAATCTGTTTATTTGTTTTGGATTCCCATCGAATAAGGGAATATTGTCTGCCTGATATCTGACTAGTTGTAAATTAGGTTCAGTAGTCATTATTTTACTTATTTGAATTAAATTAGAAAAAGGTGTTAGATTTCCTTCACAATTTAAATTTCCAAAAGCTGATGTTAAATCTTCCAGTTTGCGGAATTACAAGAGACGTAAATATCAATATTTAAGATAGGATAAAATAAAATGAAATAAGGAAAATTGAAAGGAAGCACTTACAGCAATGTACTGAAGATAATTCCAATTCTCATTCTTAAACTAGGGTCCAATAGGAGAGGCGATGTGGTCCTTTCCCTGGTTAGCAGCTATGAGGGTGGGACGATGTGTGTTCCCAAACTCGCACCAATAGGACGCTGGACGATGCTGTTCCAAATCCCTGGTCAATTTTTGAGTTTCTTAGTACACCCTGAAGATTTTTTAATTGTCCGATTTTTGCCACGAATCGTTGAGACGAAACCAGAAAATACGCACGATGCGCGACTGTTGGCAATAATCCTACCGACTGCGCCAGTTAACAACTCGAAACACGAGAAATTATTTTTAAAAAATCAATTTTATTTCATAAGCGTACAAAGAGAACTGACTACAAAATGCATTTTAGTTATATTTATAAGTTCAGTAATGCTTATGTTGCATGAGAACGAAAAGATAAAAGTCTAAGAATTGCAAGTGCATAAATGCAGAATTGCATTTCTCACGGGAACGTAACTTGACCTTTTCTTTTGTCGTTGATGATAGTTGGTTGTTCGAACCAATACAAACATTTTAAATTGGATTTCTCTTTCGTGCCCCCCCCATTCTGTCATCTGGAGACACCCCTGGGATTGTCTTTTTTGCTTTAATAAGGAGGTAGAATTGAAAATATTTATTTTTAAGGGCAACTTTTTAGGATATGTAAGTTCTTAACTTTAACCCCTGGGATTAGTTTTAGCCCTATTTTCTTAAAAGGGATGGTGGACTGATTGTTTCAAATATTTTTTGATTTATTTTATAACGATACGTATTGAATTTTAACATTTTCCTTGTTAATAAAGATCATATTAATCTTCAGCACATTTAATGTAGATTATTTCCCAAAATAATAAAACTAGTTTATTATGAACATAGGTCCAATAATGCTTTGTTTTCGAGAAAAATTTGGGAAAATAAGATTACAATATGGCATTTATAAAATATGTTAAAAAACATATTTTGTGTCATCCTGTTTTCCCAATAAAATACAGACTTTGAGCAAAAAACAGCAGCTATTTTAAAAACCAGACATGGAATTACGTTGGGCCTTTGAAAACTTTTGATCAGGACATGGAGAACTGGATTCAATCAAAAAAATTGAAAAATTAGCCGAAATACATTTTCCATAAACGGTGTGAGGTTCCTTTTTACATTAATGAATTCAATTCCATAATACGAATTCCAGCAAAACAAAATTAAAAGGGTAGCTGAGCTGCTACAAATTCAGCAGTATCCAATGCACTCTGTATGGATTTTTATTTCAGCGATTAATTTCAGAATTTTACGAATAAATGAATAGTAATCGCTCGTTTAATAGCGGCTTTCACCACAGGTTTTAAATATCGACTAAATCTGACAGTAGATTTCTATTTTAATCAGAAAAACAATTACTAGTTTTAATACAAAAAAATTATAATTCAGATAGAAATTAATGATAATTTTTTCTTGAAGATAATGGCTATCCACCTAGACATTTATAAATAATAGTTTTTCTTTTTCTTTGTAGGATTGGGCAAGGGACTCACTAAAAGGGAGTGGTGACGCCCCCCTCCCTAATATCTTTACATACGAGACCAAATTACTAAAATACAAAAAGACATGACCTTCTTTTCTGGCCAATACAAAATTTTTAGTTAGTTGGACTTTTGTTTCGTGCCCCCCCTTCCCATTAAGGGAATAATTTTTTAATACTTCACTAGGCCGCCAGACAGACAGACAGTCAGATAGATATACAGACGGATGGACGGACGGACAGACAGATACCGAGATAATTCGATCGGAATTGACAGTTAATTTTTTCCTGATATCTCATGTCCCGGTACAAATTTAGAAATTGTGAACGCGCTCGAGGACCAAACTTGAGACCAGATGGGTAATAATTTTACTATTTTTTTTAATTTCGAAAATGGATTTGAAAGGGGAAATCCATTACTAGAGTAGGTAATAATGAGTGTTTACCTTCAAACAGGGCAAATACTACAGAGAGCGCACAATGAGGCTAATTGCTTTTCTCCACCTACACAAAAGACGATGCTCAATATAATACATAAAAATATTGTAAATCCTTTTTTTATTTCATATATAAAACATCCCGGAATAATAACTCTAGCGTCCGTCACTATATCTTTATTATATATTTTAATAGCCGATTTAATAAAACACTTGTTAACTTTTAAGATTAGATTTATTATTTTATTTTCTTCTTTCAAAATTCACTTTTTAATCATCAAAAATGATAATTTGATGATAATTTTTGGTTCTTGGTGGAGTTATTGTAATTAACATAGCTTTCGATCGGTTTATATCAAAAACTATTGGAAAAATATTAGAAAAAAAATTTTTACCTTCCCACGTTTTTACGGATCTTCGTGTTTTAGAGTCCCTAAATGCGAAAAAACATGTTTTCTCATTTCCGTCAGTCTGTTGGTCTGTCTGACGCGGCATCGCTCAAAAACTAGTTATCCGATTGACTTAAAATTCTGGACCAAAATCAAGGGTCATAAAGGGATGAAATGGTTACCTTTTCGTAAAAATCCAGTATGACCAAACAAAGTGGCGGCTTTTTTTTTTCAGCCATAGTAAAGGCTGTTTAAGAAAACAATATTTACATGGCTCCATTAACCCCCAATTCAACCCACTTTATTCAGTTTTTGAACATGGCTATCTTTACTCTCATGAGGAGGAACTGGAGGGCTATTTTGGACGATTGGAGTAGAACGAGTCGCGTAAAAGGCACTCTTGCGAAGGAATTTTCCAAATCTTCTAAATCGCTTGTGGAGAACTTGCTACAAGCATGAATGATAGTGTATTAGGGTTTCTTCATGAGACACGTGGACAAGACGAGGAAAATAACAATTCAAGATGAAAATAGTGATAAAGAAAATACGGTTAAGGGAAAAGGAAAAGGCCAAATAAGAACAAAAATTAAATAAAAAATCGATAACAGAATATATCAATCAACCAACATCTTCAAGAAGCAGAAATAAGGACGAATGTGGAATTTGTGCTTCTGATTGGTTTAGTTTCATTGAAGTAGACTGGATTCTATGCATTGGTTGTTCTAAGTAAATCTGCGGTGTTTGTAACGGAGGATCCAGAAACAAATTTTATACTTGTAGGAAATGTGAATATGATTATAAATATTTATGTGATTTTGGCCAGGCGTAGGCGGAAAGGTCCATTTTTAATTTTTAACCAAGAATGTTGTTTTAGTTCCTTTTATAGTGCGAATTATTAAGAATATTAAGAGGAATATTATTTTTTAGTTTGTTTAAAGTGTTTTGTTTATTTCGATAATTATTTATATTTATTTTCATGTTTAAAGAATATGATATCATATTAAGAATGTTCCAAAAATATGCTATTCTTTAAAAAATATGAAGATGTTGTTTTTTACAGAGAATGAATACTGAATCTTTTATTTAAAAACCTAAAAAAACGTTAATATTGTGACAAAGTAACCTCGCGAGGGATCTACACTATTTTTATTAATTTTTCTATTTAGTTGCTAGTATAACTCCAAAAACGGGGCTACTTTGGCACCCATTTGGTTATTTTTTTTCTTGAAAATGGTTTATCGTAATATAAAACCATTGTATGGCAAGTTATGGCAAAGGCATTTTATGACGTGTATTGCAACCCTTGATTTTTTTCATGTCGATTTGATTATTAATGCAACGCATAGGATGAAAAATACCTCAAAACCTGCACAAAGTAGCCCCGTTTTACGGTATATTTTTACAACTTCGACGCTCAAAAAATAAATATTTAAATGGAGCAGATATATGGGACCACTTTATTTGAATATTTCACGAAAAATAAATGCATTATCAAATAAAGTGTTAGGATGCGGGGTTATGATTTTATTGTCGGTTGAATATGCATTTATGTCTGGTGGAAAATTGGATCTGTTTGAAATTCCATTTTATCTACGCCGTTGGATTTGTAAAGTACAGTCAGGAAGTCATTGTTCTCTGTAGAAATAAAGACACAAAGACAAAAATGTTTTTATTATAAATTATAAAGAAATATATTCTCTCATTCTTAAGAAAAAATTAATTCTTTTAAAAAGTTAAATATTACCAATAAAACGCAAATCATACAAAAACTGTCATTACATTTTTCCACATGGTTTTGTTTTATTCTCATTTGGTTAAATTCCACTCTCATAAACTCAAAACGTGAAATAATATTTTTGATAAATTGGTTCAAACAAATAGTTGTAAAATCAAACAGTGGGATTAATTTGACGTTTCGCCTATCGTAGTAGGCTTTCTCAAAAATTGCTCATTCCTTTATTTTTTTTTTGGTGTATAA
Organism: Kuschelorhynchus macadamiae; assembly: GCA_030620095.1. Lineage (NCBI taxonomy): Eukaryota > Metazoa > Arthropoda > Insecta > Coleoptera > Curculionidae > Kuschelorhynchus > Kuschelorhynchus macadamiae. Next base: position 123,095 of record JAUTXW010005305.1, read on the forward strand.
GGCTTTCCTTTCCTATCTACAATTAATTTAAAAAACATTTAGTGATCTAATTATACAAGACATTTAAAATTTTTTCTAAAACTAATTTAAAACTTTATACAATTGACAAATAATTATTAACAAATTAATAAAATAAGATTACATACCTAGAAAAATGCATGTTGTTATTTATTTATATTTGATGATAGGTAGTTAGTTAGCCAGGCAACTCATGGCACAGTTTTAGGTAAAACGGTGTTCTTATTGTAGTACGTTTTTTTGAGGAATTTAAAGATAATTTTTTTTGGCTATTTTTTAATTTAAACCTTAGAGTAGAATTAGACATTCACAATTATATACTACATTTTAAAAATAACGGCTTAAACGAAGTTAAAACAACTATACTAAATTATCAAATTGTGGTATATATGACTTAAATTTTTTATGTCTTGTTTGTCATTTACTGCATTTTTTTCTTTTTTTATGTGAATCATTTCTTTGATAATTAATTTTTGATACCGGTTATCTTTATCAATGATTTTGGTTTCAGAAAAATTAAATTCGTGTTTTGTGTTTTTTTCATGTTTATGTAATGCAGTGGATGCATTCTTTGTATACTTATGCCCTTTTATTCTATTTTCTAAAAGTTGGGTTGTCATACCAATATATTTCATAGGGCAGTTTAAACAAGGAATTTCATATACGAGATTGGATTTTTTATTTTTAGGAATTTTAGTTTTTAATTTTGTAAATAGGGAGCCTATCAGGTTCTGGGCTTTATGACACACAATTATGTTATATTTTCCTAAGATATGTTTTAATTTTTCAGATAATTGAGATGTGTATGGCATTGCAATATATGTTTTTTGCGTATTATCTTGTCCTACGTTTTCGTTATGATTGTTATAATATACGTACGTCCTTTGTTTGATAATTTTTTGTATTAGTTTTTCTGGGAAATGATTTGTATTTAAGGTCTCTTTAACTTTATTAAGGGCTTCAGGACGATATTCTGGTGACGTTAAAGATATGGCACGGTCAACTAGACCAATCACAACACTTCTTTTTTGTTTGTATGGATGGTGGGAATTGAAATTAAGATATCGTCCAGACCAAGTTTCTTTTGTAAACCATTTAGTTTTTAAATTATTTTCTTTTTGTCTTATTATAGTAAGGTCGAGAAAATTTATTTTGTTTTCTGTTTCAACTTCAAGAGTGAACTGAAGTTTCGGGTGAAAATTATTGAATGCGAAAACTAGTTCTTCTATTTTATTTTCTGGTACTGATGCTAAACAATCATCCACATATCTCTTAAAAAAAGTAATATTAAAATTCAATTTTTCGATAACTTCTTCTTCTAGGTATTCCATAACTAATTGTGCGATTGTAGAGGAAATAGGTGAGCCCATAGCACATCCATCAAGTTGTTGATAAAATTGGTTTTTGTATTGAAAATAATTATTTGACATTATAAGATGTAAGGCTTCTAAGAATTCAGGTTGAGTTAGAGTTGTAAAATTTTTTAAAATATTCCATTTGCCTTTTATAGCACTAACTATGAGTTCATTTGGTATATTTGTATACAAAGAAATTACATCTAGTGATATTAACTTTGAATTAGGTGGTATTGTTAATGTATCTAGAAAATGTTTAAATGTAAATGAGTCTTTTATGTAATAAGTGTTTTTACCTGTGAAGAGACCTTAAATACAAATCATTTCCAGAAAAACTAATACAAAAAATTATCAAACAAAGGACGTACGTATATTATTATAACAACGTAGGACAAGATAATACGCAAAAAACATATATTGCAATGCCATACACATCTCAATTATCTGAAAAATTAAAACATATCTTAGGAAAATATAACATAATTGTGTGTCATAAAGCCCAGAACCTGATAGGCTCCCTATTTACAAAATTAAAAACTAAAATTCCTAAAAATAAAAAATCCAATCTCGTATATGAAATTCCTTGTTTAAACTGCCCTATGAAATATATTGGTATGACAACCCAACTTTTAGAAAATAAAATAAAAGGGCATAAGTATACAAAGAATGCATCCACTACATTACATAAACATGAAAAAAACACAAAACACAATATAATTTTTCTGAAACCAAAATCATTGAAAAAGATAACCGGTATCAAAAATTAATTATCAAAGAAATGATTCACATAAAAAAAGAAAAAAATGCAGTAAATGACAAACAAGACATAAAAAATTTAAGTCATATATACCACAATTTGATAATTTAGTATAGTTGTTTTAACTTCGTTTAAGCCGTTATTTTTAAAATGTAGTATATAATTGTGAATGTCTGATTCTACTCTAAGGTTTAAATTAAAAAATAGCCAAAAAAAATTATCTTTAAATTCCTCAAAAAAACGTACTACGATAAGAACACCTTTTTACCTAAAACTGTGCCATGAGTTGCCTGGCTAACTAACTACCTATCATCAAATATAAATAAATAACAACATGCATTTTTCGAGGTATGTAATCTTATTTTATTAATTTTGTAATAATTATTTGTCAATTGTATAAAGTTTTAAATTAGTTTTAGAAAAAATTTTAAATGTCTTGTATAATTAGATCACTAAATGTTTTTTAAATTAATTGTAGATAGGAAAGGAAAGCCTTATACACCAAAAAAAAAAAAATAAAGGAATGAGCAATTTTTGAGAAAGCCTACTACGATAGGCGAAACGTCAAATTAATCCCACTGTTTGATTTTACAAATAAACCTATACCCAGAAATAAGTCCAATTAATTTATTATATATATATATATATATATATATATATATATATATATATATATATATATATATATATATATATATATATATATATATATATATATATATATATATATATATATATATATATATATATATATATATATATATAAGTATATATAATATATATATATATATATATATATATTATATAAAAAAAACCAAATATATTTTTCTAAAAACATTTTAGCGATCGAAGAGCCAATACCTATAACCCCATGTCAACCATCACCTTGTGGTTACAATTCCCAATGTCGAGATGTTAATGGTAGTCCGTCATGCTCTTGTCTGTCAGAGTTTATTGGTTCGCCTCCAAACTGTAGGCCAGAATGTGTCAGCAATAGTGAATGTGCAAATCATTTGGCTTGTATTAACCAGAAATGTAAAGACCCATGTCCCGGAGTTTGTGGCCAGAACGCTGAATGTAGGGTCGTCAGTCATACTCCGAATTGTGTCTGCATATCGAACTACGTTGGCAATCCGTTTATAGCTTGTTCTCCACCACAACGTAAGACCATAAATATATTTTTGGTTTTTAATTTAAAAACAAACTAATGTGTTTAGTTTACTTAAATATTTGTCGTTTTAGTACCTCCGCCTAGAGAAATAATATCACTCTGTTCTCCATCACCCTGCGGCCCTAATACGATTTGCAAGGCTCAGAATAATGCAGGTTCATGTTTGTGTATACCAGATTATATTGGTGATCCATATCAGGGTTGTAGACCAGAATGCAGCGTTAATTCCGATTGTCCGTCAAACAAGGCTTGTATAAATAAAAAATGCAAAGATCCGTGTCCAGGCGCTTGTGGACAAAATGCTGAGTGCCATATTCGAAATCATTTGCCCCAGTGCACTTGTTTCCCTGGCTATACAGGAGATCCCTTCAGATTTTGCAGTGTTGTTCAAGGTATTATATTATTTCGAAACAGGAAAAAAGGAATACGAAATTAATCATAATAAATTTTTAATTAACATTTTAATAAACAAAGAATTATATATGTTCTATTGTCATAAAACTATCTAATTTTTGACATTGCTCATTTGCAAAAAATATGTAAAATAATAGTTTCTTTGTTTGCATATATAACATCCCAAAAGTTAGGAAGTGTTAATCCTATAATTATGTTGTAGCCATTGAAATACCTTTAGAACCTCAAAATCCTTGCCAGCTATCACCATGTGGTCCAAACAGCCAATGTAGAGAAATAAATGCTCAAGCAGTATGTTCATGTTTACCAGAATATGTTGGTTCTCCCCCAGGTTGTAGACCTGAGTGTACCGTAAGCTCTGAGTGTTCACAAACTAAAGCATGTTTAAACCAAAAATGTAAAGACCCGTGCCCAGGAATCTGCGGTCTTAATGCCCAATGCTCAGTAATAAATCACAGTCCCATATGTAGCTGCTCCTCCGGACATACTGGTGATCCTTTTACCAGATGTTATCCAATACCGCGTAAGTTACAATCTTTGTTGTTTTGAATATTTATTTGAAAATAACTAGAGAAAAAGCATTCAAACTTTCAAATAAAAGCGCAGTCGTAACAAATAACATAACGGAATATATTGAAGTTGATTCTTACAGATTGATTTAACTTTTTAGTCCCACCACCAGTCCAAGAAGAAATACCCTACCGAAATCCGTGTGTTCCTTCACCGTGTGGTCCCAACAGTCAATGTAGAGATTTAAATCAATCACCTATATGTACTTGTTTGTCCAGTTATATTGGCACTCCACCCAACTGCAGGCCGGAATGTACAGTTAACTCAGAATGCTCAATAAATCTTGCTTGCATAAGAGAGAAGTGCAGGGATCCATGTCCAGGATCTTGTGGAACTAACGCACGCTGTTCGGTAATTAATCATACACCAATATGTACTTGTATAGAAGGTTATTCCGGTGACCCATTCAGTTACTGTTCACCTAAACCACCTCCACTACCACAACCCATTGAAACCGATCCATGTAATCCATCGCCTTGTGGAGCAAATGCACAGTGCGACAATGGACTGTGTACGTGCCTTCCAGAATACCATGGCGATCCTTTCAGGGGATGCCGACCAGAATGCGTACTAAATAATGACTGTCCTAGAAATAAGGCTTGCCTAAGAATGAAGTGTATGGATCCATGTCCCGGAACTTGCGGACAAAATGCGGAATGTGCAGTCATTAACCATATACCCATGTGTACATGTATTTCAGGATATAATGGCAACGCTTTTACTTTTTGCTCGAAGATTCCAGGTAAACTACCTCGACAGTCTATAATTATTTAGTCTTTCTAATATAGGATTAGTTTCACTTTCTTTTTTAAACAATATCTTCCAACTGTTTAAGGAAAACAAAACCTCTTATACCAATTGAGATGAATTTACGAAATGTTAAAGGCTATCTATCATAAGTGAGGCAAATTTTATGTCTGTATTTAAAAAATGAGTCAACGGATTTTGCTAAGCTCCTTAAAATTTTAACCCTCGTTTTTTGGGAATTTAGAATCAATAAGCTATTTTGATTTATTGGGCAATTGGCATATTGCTTATTATACGGAGTGGTAAAAACTGAAAATGTTGGGATATTTCCCATTTTCTAAAATTCATAACATTTGTGGAATTAGAACTTTTTAGTTATTGCGCAACAAAAAGCAAAATATTTAAATATATATAGATTGAAAAATATTTTAGGAATTCACCCATCTTAGCACATATAATAACCTCCCAACGATAGCTTTTGTTCAAGATTGGAACATTAAACTGGAATAACTTTTTTTTATATATTGAGGCTTTTTTTTTTTTTTTTTGAGAAAATTTACAGAAAATCCTCCATTTTTAAAATATGTTCTTTTTACGGACGAGGAAAACTTCTCTCAAAATCACATAGGTAACAAATCTCACAACAATTACATCTAGTCACTAGAAAACCCGCACGCTCTCAGTGAAATACAGTTTCAATACCAATTTGCAGGCTCGGATCTAGGGGGGTACAGGGGAGCACTTACCCACGGCGGTGTCTTAAGTAGGCGGGAAAATAGCAAAATTATGTTATTATGTCGTCGTTCCCCGATAATTGTTAAAAAAAAGGAACAGGGACGCAAATGTTTTAACGATAGAAAGTTAATTTAAAACACACATAATTACGCATGTAATTTAGTAGATTTTAGTAAAAATGGCCTATCCTATAATTTATACTTTCGCCCGGTATACTCTAAAACATTAGTATGCTTCGGAAACGAAAAAAATTTATATAAAATGATATCGGATTACAATATCAAATTGTTACTCTCGGGTTTTGTTTGCAATTATTCGACTTGCGTTTTATTTGGAAATTCAAAATGAGTTTCACGAACGACGAAGCTGTTTATTGCAATCAAGACTCAAGATAAATTATTTGACGTTTTAATCTATTGGAATTTTACATTTTTTTTGTTTTCAAAGCTTACTATAACGTTTTAGAGGATAAATAGCTAATTATCGGTCAAAAGTATAAATTATATATCATATACACATAGTTTTTACAAAACTCTAGTAAACTACATACGTAACTATGACTGTATTATTAGATTCACTTTTTAGCATTAAAAAAATAGTCCTCTTTCTTTTTAATAACTCACCATTCGAGTTACGCCCGCTAGCGGCAATTTTACGAACATAAACAATAATAATAATTTCCGGCAATTTCTCTTGGTCGTATTTACTAATAATATTTTTTCTGGAAGCTGCATGGTGAACGGTTTCCGCGGCGTAATCAGTTTTGGTGTCAGCAGGTACACAAATCAAGCGTAATTTTACACGGTACTTATGATGTGTTCACTCGAAGGTCCTCACAGCAAATATCTCACCTGACCAAAGTTGGCCAGTCCGACACTGCCTATTTATTTCTTTTACGTTAGTATCTACAGTTCCTGAGAGGGCTTGAGTAAAGGCTTGGCTTATAGACCACATAAAAATAGAGCCTGCCCGTATCTACTTTTATTATATCGAGTTTAAAAAAAAAAAGTATTATTTAAAAAAATTAACATTTGGATATATATATTTATATATATCCAAATGTTTGTCCTTTTATTCTATTTTCCAGAAGCTGACTTGTCATTCCGATGTATTTTTTCGGACAATTGGTGCATGGTATTGAATATACTATGTTAGATTGTTTTTTAAGAGAACTTTGCTTTTTAGTTTTGTAAAAATTTTGTTGATTAAGTTGTGTAATTTATCACAGGTTGTGTTTGTTAAGAATGTATTTGATTTTTTGTGGAAGTCCCTCTGTATAGGTGAGGGCAACATATTTTGTATCTTCTTCTGGAGCGCGGTTATTCTTATAACGAGACGTGTTGTATAACTTGTGTGTGCGTTGTTTAATTATTCTATTATTGTGTTGCTCTGGGAAATGATTTTTTAGTAATACGTTTCTTTTCTGTATTCTGGTGACGTTAACTGTAAGGCTCGATCAGCTAAACCGGTTATTACACTTAATTTTTGATTTTTTGAATGATTTGAATTATAATTCAGATATCTCTCAGACCAAGTATCTTTTGTGGAACCATTTTGTTTGAATTTTGTTGTTGTTCTTTATGAGGGTCATATCTAAAAAGTTTATTTGATTATGTTACTCTACCTCATACGTGAATTGTAGTTTGTGGTGAAAGCTGTTGAATTCATGTACAGTTTTATTTAGTTTATTATTTGGAAAGTAAAAGAGTCTTTAATGTAGAAATCGTTTAGACCGGTAATATTGGAAATGCAATTTGACAGATATTTTGACTAATAACTAAACGACTTCTACATTAAAGACTCTTTTACTTTCAAAAATTTTATAGATTCAGTAGTGTATACCAGATAATCACATCCTAATATCTCTGGATGTGACTTCCTTTTATACAAACATACCTAATGAACCTCTACCTATTATTATTAATGAAGAATGGAATCTGTTAAAAGATCATACACAATTATCATTAGAAGAGTTTATAGAAATTATTAAAATCACATTATCAACAAATTATTTTCAATATAAAGAAAAATTCTACCAACAAATTGATGGCTGCGCAATGGGTTCTCCAATTTCTTCAACAATGACACAGTTAGTAATGGAGTACTTGGAAGAAAAAGTTTTAGCTAAACTAAATTTTCAACCTATATTCTTTAAAAGATATGTTGACGATTGTTTAATAGCAATTCCAAATAATAAACTAAATGGCACTGTACTTGAATTCAACAGCTTTCACCACAAACTACAATTCACGTATGAGGTAAAGCAACATAATCAAATAAACTTTTTAAATATGACCCTCATAAAGAACAACAAAATTCAAACAAAATGGTACACAAAAGATATTTGGTCTGAGAGATATCCGAATTATAATTCAAATCATTCAAAAAATCAAAAATTAAGTATAATAACCGGTTTAGCTGATCGAGCCTTACGGTTAACATCACCAGAATACAGAAAAGAGACTCTAAAAAAAGTAAAAAACGTATTACTAAAAAATCATTTACCAGAGCAACACAATAATAGAATAATTAAACAACGCACACACAAGTTATACAACACGTCTCGTTATAAGAATAACCGCACTCCAGAAGAAGATACAAAATATGTTGCCCTCTCCTATACAGAGGGACTTTCACAAAAAATCAAATACATTCGTAAAAAACATAACATTGTTACCTGTGATAAATCACACAACTTAATCAACAAAATTTTTACAAAACTAAAAAGCAAGGTTCCCTTAAAAAAACAATTTAACATAGTGTATTCAATATCATGCACCAATTGTCCAAAAAAATACATCGGAATGACGAGTCAGCTTCTGGAAAATAGAATAAAAGGACATAAATACACAAAGAATGCCACAACAGCATTAAACAAACACACATAAACCGAAAAACACAACATCAACTATGAAAACACCAAAATACTAGCTAAAGACTCTAATTAAATTAGCCATCAAGGAAATGATAGAAATTACTAGAGAAAAAAACTGCATGAATGACAGAACCGACATAAATAATTTAAGCCATATGTATATAAATTTATTAATGTGATACCTTAATTTCAATTATTATTATTATTATTAACTCTCCACACTTAAACTGTATTTAACATAAAACAACAAAAAAGCGTTCCGTTTCTTTTACGAGAGAACAAAAAAAAATACAAGTGATAAATATTTCATTACTGCTCTAATACAAGTTCTGGCAGCATAAACAAATCTGTCAATAAATATCTGCTTATTTCAAAGTATGTACTTTTATAGTGTTGAATGTAAATATGTTTTAACGTGGTAATATTGTTTTATATACAGTATGTCGCTTAAATGTTAATGACTGTATTTTTATAATTTTAGCATCAAAAAAATTTTTCTGAAGATGCCCTAAATTACAGGGCGAAACGTCAAATAAATGAAAAATTAAAATTTGGTATTTAATTCGAACCTAAACCCAAGAATTTTCCACTTTTGTATACAATAACGGTTCAAGAAAACACAAGATATATATATATATTTCGCTGTGATAAATTACTATAATGGAAATACAACAAAATAGTTTTTTTTAACGAATGAGGTGACATCTATGTTTATGTCAACCTTTTTACCAACTTAGAAAGGAAGCTTAACGGCTCTAGTCACTTAAAAAATGATGGTCCTTGATAGTAGATTATGTCAAATTAAACTTACTATTTTTTCTTTCACTTTCTATTGCACTTTATTATTATTATTTATTTTGTATTATAAAAGCAATAATTTTATGACTAAGCTAAGAGATTTGTTTATATATAGTATTAGTTCGATAATATAAAACATGAAGTTCATTGGTGTATGTTAATAACAAAGTATGGTTTTAGAAATTATACCTCAAAACCCATGTAACCCGAGTCCTTGCGGTGCTAACAGCCAATGTAGAGATATTAATGGTCAAGCTGTATGCTCGTGCGTGCCTGGATTCATTGGCAGTCCACCATCCTGTAGGCCAGAATGTGTGTTAAGCTCAGATTGTGCATTAGATCGAGCATGTGTAAACCAAAAATGTGTCGATCCATGTCCAGGCAGTTGCGGAATAGGTGCCACGTGTCAAGTAGTGAACCATAATCCAATATGTACTTGTCCAATTAGGCAAACAGGAAATCCCTTCATCAGATGTCTACCTAGACGTAAGATAGATTGGTTTTCTTTAAATAAACATAGTTATTTACATACCTTTCATTTTTATAGGAGAAGAGCCACTCACAATACCACAAAACCCATGTCAGCCATCCCCTTGTGGTCCCTATGCAGAATGTAGGGTTGTAAATGACCAAGCCTCATGTTCTTGTCTGCCTAACAATATTGGGTCGCCTCCCAACTGCAGACCCGAATGCATCAGTAACAATGAATGTAGCTACAATTTGGCTTGTATTAATCAAAAATGCCAAGATCCCTGTCCCGGTGTATGCGGTTTGAACGCCAATTGTCGCGTAGTGAGTCATACTGCGGAGTGCTATTGTTTATCAGGATTTACTGGAAATCCTTTCGTTGCTTGCACAGTACCATTACGTAAGCCTTTCAGTATTATGCCTTTGCTTTTATTATTTGCCAATCAAAACATAGCCATACTAATTAAAATGCTTTGAAACTAATATACGTGATGAGGTGCGATGACAAATGGTTGAATCAACTGAAACGTTAAAAGCAAATACTTGAATACAGGAATAAATTAATATTTCGTATAACGCTATCTTAACATCAAATATCCCTTAAAGTGTCATAGTAAATGTTTTAATCGTCATTTAGTCAATAACTTATCAAACATTTTACCATTTCTGACAAAACATTTTCCAAAAATTTCCACTTGTTTGGTCTAAGATATTTCTTAT
>JAUTXW010005306.1:0-135857 GCA_030620095.1 Kuschelorhynchus macadamiae
TATTATTATGTTGGCTGGACTAGTACGTATTGCTCAAAAGAATCATAGATCTCAGAAACAAGACTCAGTACACCCTGCACCGTGTTCCTGCCTGTTCTGAAGCCAAATTGTTCATTGCAAAATAAGCTGCTATTTTCAAAATAGTATGTTATTTTTTTGGCAATACATTTTTCAAAGATCTTAGAGATTATGGGCAGTAGCAATATAGTAGATAATTTGAAACTAAGCCTTTATTTTTTAAAAACGGCACAACTGTGGCTCTCTTTAAAATATCAGGAAAATGGTCTCCCTGATGCAGCAATTTATTAGGTAAGTAAGTGGTGACAATATAATTTTCATTCATTTTACTAGAGGTACTGTAAGGCCAAAAATATCAGGACTGTTTTTATTTTTAAGTCCATCAATAGCCCCCTACCCCATTGTATGTCACTTTGGTTGAGAATATGCCCGGAACAGTGTTCAGGGCTCCCAAAGGATGAAGAAATGCATCACAGGAATACCTCTGACAAGACTGTGAGCAACCGAGGAGAAATAATTGTTAAAGTGATCAGGTGATATATCAGGTTGATCAGTAGGCCTACCCAAACCCCTACTGTTGTTGATAAGGTCCCACATGCATCTGGCAGGGTTCGAAGAAGAGCCAATTAGCCTGTCATTTGCTTGTGATTTGGCTTGTAGGATTGAGTTCCTATATAGGAGCCGGAATCTATTATACTCCTGTCTATTCCCAGGTGTATTGTATTGTCTCATAACATCTCCCAAAAAATGGAGGTGTTCTCTCATATCCCTAGATTCTGGTCAAACCAGTTGATTTTCTCAGGACGACCTGCTTTAACTGTGTAAGTTTTTTCTGGGTTACTGCAAATATGCCCTCTGGATACAATCTATGAAAAGATTGAATCTTGTTTTAATATCAAGATCCATGTTTTTGACAAAACTCCATGACTGTGCTTCAATATTGTTATAAAAGTTGTGCAACCCGAGTTGTGTAATTGGTCTAAATGTTCTTTTTTGTATCCCACTGGAGGTTGATGTTATACTACCATACAGCACCTGGCCCAAGTGATCAGACATGTTTAGATCTTATAGTATCCACTAAAAGGTTATCAATATTAAAATTGACAAAAATATTGTCAAGACAAACATTATTTCGTGTTGATGTCAAAATTGTTCTTTCAAGTCCGTAAGTCTTAATAATAGATCACATAGATAAGTAGCTTCCTTTTGACTAGTACCAAACAAAACATTGAAATCACCAGCCATAATAATTTTTGCGCCTGCACTAAGGTCATCTAATATAGACCCCAGTGAAGCCATGAAAGATGTCAAAACTTCCCGCTGGCGCCCTATAAATACAAAAAACATATATATTGTATGGTTTCAACAAAATACAACATAGCTCTAAACATTTTTCAATATTAAAATTATTATACTTATGTACACTTATACAGCTAATATGGTTCTTGACAAGAATTGCAGTACCTCCACCAGAGCATTCAGTCCTTACTGAGAATGTTGCAGTTACAAGTTAATTTGAAGGCAGTGTTTAGACGCTGACTTATAAAGATTATCCAGATCGGAATTTATTTTATTTAAGCAAGATGCAAGGTCGCTAGGTGGAAAAGAACTACATTTGCGTATCATTTGCGTAAAGATAAATTTGGCAATATTTAACGGTTTTAATTATTTCGGATGTGTATAAAATGTAAAGTAGAGGTCCGAGAACAAACCTATGAGGCACATCTGACAAAATATCGAATGGCAGAGAAATATGTCCACCAATCTTACCACGTTGCTTTCTATTTACAAAATAAGACCGAAAAAAATGTATTACCCAATTTGAAATTCCCAAATAGTGCAAAATAGAAAATAAAATATTGTGATTCAGGGTATCGAAGGCCTTGGAAAAATCAATTAAAGTTAAAAGAGTAAGCTTGTTAACATCTTTGCCTTGCAAAATATCATCTGTTATAGCTAAGAGAGCGGTTTCACAGCTACGAAATTTCCTGAATCCTGATTGTACTGGTGGAATTATGTAAGTACTAAAAGCAAATGTTCGAATTTGTGAGTCTATTATCTTTTCAAGCTTTGAAAGCGCTAGCAAAATACTAACAGGGCAAAGATCTTTGAAACTTTTTGGTGTATTGAGCGTTAGTAAGGTTACTAACGCTCAATACACCAAAAAGTTTCAAATTGGGTAATACAATAGTCTCCTTCCAAATATCAGGAAACATTGAATTTTAAGACAGAAATTTACAATATGGGCAAGGTAAGGTCAATTCTCTGGACAACACAATAACAACATTTTAATATTTATTCCTTCCTGCCCCATGGCATTACTTTTGAAATTATATAACACCTTCTGAACTTCAAACTCAGACACAAGTTCAGAGGTAAATATTTCACGCTCTTGCGCGGCGTGACCGTGATAGAAATTTAAAATTTCCCGATCAGCTTCAAGTTTGGGTATACCATTTATATAATAATCATTATATTTTTAAACATCTTTTAGCTGATCACGAACGTCAGACCCCTGTCTCATAATATCCAATAAGCGTAACTCGCGCCACATGCCATTGTCACCTGCCCTACGAAATCTATCGGTAAAATAGGCCTTTTTTTATTCTTAAAAGCCAAAGTAGTGTAGTTTCTAACGGATTTATAATATTGATGGTGGGCGTTGGACCTACTGTGAAGCCATCTGCGTCGAGCCTTTTCTCTAAGCGACATAAGCAATTTTAGATTGTCTGTTAACCATGGTGAATATTTTGTTGTTATTCGTACTGTTTTGAAAGGAGCGTAGGCGTCAAATAATTCCAGTAAGTAACAATTCAATAACCCGATTTTGTCATTTAAAATATCGTCTCGGCTCGTTCAAATCTTCCAACATCTCTAGTATTCAACAACGTATCAATATTTACATCACACAAGCATATGACATATTTAAACTTAGTTTTGATTAATGCCAAATATTCATCAAATATATTAGATAGAGTTTACTGGTTCATTTGGAGGCCTATAAAAGACCCAATTTTTGTGTTTTTCAACTTACCTTAAATTCACATATTTTCGAAAAAACATCTGAACCAATCACACAGGAATACCTCGAGAATTTTAAAAGATTGCTGATATACATGCATACGCTGCCACCTTGTCCGTTCTTAATAGTCTGTACCCTCCTACAGTAATAACATTGTCAGTTATAGGATGTGTCAGCCAAGTTTCGGTCACGCATAAAATACCGAATTTGAGAGCATTTCTCCAACATCAACAATTTTAGCATTAAAGATCTAATGTTAAGTTGTGCTATAGATAATTGATCAGCCATATCTAAACTGACAAATAGAAAAATGTTGATAATAATATTTTAGAACTATTTTTCAAATTCATTCTATTTAATCAAAATCGGCAAGATGTAAATTACTCTCAACAACAACGCATGCATATAGATTTAACATTGTTTTATGACCTGCTCAATAGTCATAATTTTTGCTCTGCATTGGCCTGTACTTTTAAGTAAAATTCAACCTCATGCCTCACGCACTCAGAAAAGTTTTATTATTTTACATACCGGCCCTTAGGACAAATTTTGGCGAATATTCCACTTATGTACAAATTTTCCCGTAAGACTGGTGGTGTTTTCGAAAAATTATAGCGAAAATACCACGTCGTCTAGGAAACATGGTATTTCCACTTACCTGGTTAGGTGTGGTTACATACCTAACCAAAAAATGAAATCTTGACAATATGAAACCTGCTTTTGAGAGACGCTAGAGTTCCTAGAAACTGATTTTTTTTAAGTATCTTTCAAACATTTTTGCAAAGTTGTCAATATGAATAATCGCTTTGGGCTAGTCCAAGAAGAAGAAATTGATGAAAATATAATTGGAAGCGAACCAAGAAACACCGCTAAATCCAAGAAGAGCATCTGGAGACAGTTTATGTCATTATGCAATGAAAAAACTATACGTTTGACCAAGATACTCCAGTATCCCAACTAGCAATGATTTTGAAAAGCTGGGCCTACAATATGCGAAAAATGAACGGGGAGGAATATAAAGAAGGCACGGTAAAAATTATTTGGAATGTGACGGCGAAATTATTGATGGAAAGGTATTTCAATGAATACAAAATTAAAATAAATCCCTTCGAGCAAATCGAATTCAAATCGGCCCGAGACGCAAAAAATGCCAAAAGGAGATATTTGCAAGGTATTGAAGGCAGAGAATCGGCCGTTTTTTTAACATTAATTAACAATGAATTAAAAAATCTAATCGAAGCTTGTGATGAATCAACTCCAGAGGGTTTACAAAAGAAGTGTTTTTTTCTGTTGTCCTATGAATTAGCCTGGAGAGGAGAAGAAGGTGCAAGAGCCGAAACAACTTTTTTCAAAGAAGAAACTGACAACTTCGGAGGAAAAACAGGTAGAATTCAATACAACCCTGTTTTTCTAAAACATGTCAAGGTGGTGGCCGAAAACTTGCCGAGTCGAAGTGGTTGGTGAGAAACGAGAGAAGTCCCAGTTTTTACCCAGTAAGAATTTATGAAGCAATCATAAGATAAAAGGAAAAGTATCTCCAACACTCGACTATTTTTGACGCCAAACCCACATTGGAAAATGGTTCAAAAACAGCCCAGTAGGAGAAAACGAGATTTCAACTTGGATAAAAAAACAAGCACAGAAATCAGGCCTCAATACCACAAAAAAAATTTACCAACCATTCCCTCAGAGCTACCGCCGTGTCCAAGCTGACCAAAAGCGGAGTGTTGGAGCAAATCTTGATAAAAATTACAGGTCATTCGAATGCGAAATCCCTATCAAGTTATTTGCAAATGGATCCAGATCACCACAAAAGAATTATTGAAAAATGAGGAAACCTGGAAAAGAACCACCTCAACAGCACGTGCATCCAGTCCCTGTAGCAGCATCACCCAGCACGAGTACAAGCAGTGGTCTGACGGCATCTTCTACGTCGTCGCAAAACAACAATGTGGTTAATAATTATCAGAACTGTACCTTTTAAAATACAATCAATAACTAAAATTGAATATTTATATTTATATTAAGTACTTTTAAATATTTAGACAAATAATTTTATTAGTATATTATTATTCAATTTGTGTTTAATTTGTTACAAAATTCAAATTTCTGAACTTGAAATAGGTATGTATTTAATATTCAGTTAATAAAGCTTAGTTTCCCTGTATTTGATTCGTGGAATATTCCTCCTAAATACCATTCGTGCTTAAAAATTAACCAGATAATTTTCCACTCATGCGTGTTTTCTCTACAAAGTTATAAGAAAACACGCATTCGTGAAAAATTATCGGAAATTTTTAAGAACTCGTATTATTCCCGATAATTAATTTTTGTTAGGGACTGCCAGATTTGCCAATTCCTACTTATTGAACTTAGACTGTTTTACAAATCTCGCTTTTAAGAACCAATTAAAATACTGTCTGTAATTTATTCTGTGATTTCTTTTTGTTCCAGTTCAATGCTTTATATTATAATAATATCTTGTTATTATCGCTCTCACACTCAGGACGAAAACCTGGTGTGGGGCGTGGCATTTCAGAAAACCGTGTTTTCTGACCTTTCGACGGGCCTAACTCGGAAACTAATAGAGATAGGAAATTAAAATCGAATGTTTTTTTTTGTGAAACGTGGATCTCGATATTTGTTTGAAACATTTTTTTCTGCATTATGATCAAAAAAAGTCAATTTCGATGTAACACGATTGAGGTCGCACTTTTATTTTTCTTTTGACGAAACTGTCTTGAGCTATGTTTCTTCCATTCTTACAGAACCTTATTGTTTTAGGTTGGGTTGCGATTTCGTTTGTAGATTTTACGAATTTTTTTCGTTCGAAAAAAAGATGTTTTGGGGCGCTTATATCTCAAAATGGGTGAGTCCTATCGCAATTTTCCAAGAGACGTTTTTCATAGCAAATATCTAGGAAAGCAGAAATCTAAATGCATCTCTGTCGGAAAACTGACGACAAAATAGACATTTTTAAGAAAAACTGAAATTTTTCGTCGTAAAAAAATTAATTTTTTTAGTCGCTCTTTCTAAAAGTAGGTATCTGGTCCAAAAACTAATTATGGCACCGAAAAATGCTTAAAAAGCTGCATAAAATGGGCCATTTAGGAAGGTTTAATTTTCGAGTTTTAAAGTTGATAATTTAAATTTTAACTTTACCCCCATTTTGCTGCATACTGCGAGTAGTAATCGAAATTATTTCCAGACATGCAGATGAAGCATTTATTTAGCTAGATAAGAGCCCTAATAACATTTACTTTTAACTATTCAGCAAGTGGTGAAAATTCGATTTAATGAAAAAAGTGCACACATCGGTACCGGTCCATATACAACGCGAAATGATAGGTGGCTTCGGCCTAGGATGATAATAAAATTTACATAGATATTTGACATGTCAGCTGTGATAGATGTCACGGCTGAGTTTTAGTTTGTTTAAAGTAAATATTTGTCTAATAATTTTTATCGCTTCGATTCACGTTTGTACATTTACGCGTTAAAGAAATAGACATTTTTGAGAAACCCTGATTTTTTTTTCAAACAAAAAAAGTAGGCGTTTGGTCGGAAAACTGTTTACGGCGCCTGAAAGTACTCAAAATGATATGCACATAATTATTTGATAATAATTATACAAATCCTATAAACTGTAATTAAGAAATCATGGTTCTTCCGACGTTTCGCCTTCGATTGCAAGGCATCTTCAGGGATAATTTATGTTAAAAAGATTGTGAACACTGAAAAAGCTGTTTTTTTTTGTGTCGATGGGGAATGCTTTTACGCACGAATTCCCTTTCGTACAGGGTGACAATTTAAAAACTTGGCAAATGTTTTTGCCACCTCTCGTTACTTGTAGTCATCTGAAATAAAAGAAATTATTAATAAAAACGCTTCGGGTGGGATATTTCTCTGTTATCCTCCTTTCTTCTGTCCGGATTGCCGCTGCCTTCGTCCTACTGTCCCGTGGTCCAGACCCTTATCTGCCGCTGCCAGTGTCCCTCCGTCAGTGTACCTGGTGGTCTTCGGTGAGATACCCCTAAAATCTTAAATAGACAAGGGGGTTCCGTGATCCATCAGTGTTAAAGCTCTTGAAAAATGTTCTTTCCTCAGGTTCAACTGCAGCTCAGCCGGAGCCAGTTGAGGTACCTGGGATCCTTTTCTTTTACCTCAGGTTCAGCTGCAACTCACGCCAATAAATTAAAACACAATTGTGAAATTTTTTGGAATTGATGGCCTCTTGTTGATACTCTTGGGGTTTCGGTGAGCAAGATCTAGTTCCTGAGGAGCACGGAGACTAGAAATTTGATTTGCCCACTTCCATCCTAGAGTATATTAGCGCAGGAGCCCGTGTCTAGGTCTCCTGTGCCTTGTCCAATTGTTGCGTCTCGGAGCTAGCGGATCATATTCTACCAGGTCCGTAAGTTTTCGTTGGGGTGATTTTCTGCTGCCCTGAAGGCTCGGGTAGTCTTTTGCCGCATGAATTCTTCAATAGGTGTCCATTGAAGATCACGCTGCAGGTCCTCGTTCCTGATAAACCATGGGGCGTCAGCTGCCATCCTAATGAGTTTGTTTTCTGTCCTCTTTAGCTTCATAAGATTGGTCTTAGAAGCATATCCGAAGGATGTGGAGCCGTAGGTGAGTTGGCTCCTAGCTACTGTTTGGATCAGTAGCAGTTTGGTCCTCAATCCTATTTCACTTTTTCGACAGAGCAGTGGATAGAATTTACCCATTGCTTGTCTAGTTTTTCTTCTCGCTGCGTTGATATGGTTGTTCCATGTCAAGCTTCTGTCCATGGTCATCCCTAGGTACTTGGCCTCGTTTGTCCAAGGGATCTCGACATCTCCAATTCGGATTCTAGCTGTTGGAACCAGTCTCCTTCGTTGGAATAGGATTGCTTGGGACTTCTGGGGGTTGATTTTAACCTTCCATTTGACACACCAGTCATGAAGGTTATCAATGTCCTCTTGCAGTCGTCTGCCTATTATCCGGGTGCTTCTGCTTTGGTGTAGGATGGCTGTGTCGTCCGCGTAGAGTGCTGTTAAGCCCTCTTCACCGATTGGGATATCGTGAGAGAAGATGGAGTATAGAATGGGTCCCAGCACTGACCCTTGTGGTACTCCAGCTATTAGTCCTCTTGGGAGCTCGGAGAGACCCAGGCCGGCTATTTATAGTCGACCTGTGTCTACCACCCGTGACACGGTGTAACAATCGGTTTCCACGTATGATGAAGACTGAAGCCCGTATCTCTATTAAAATTATTAGGATGCTTATAAATTTCAATAAAATCTCTAATTTTGCGTTTATAGAATCCCGAGACCGGTGCAAGAACTTTGGCTTCTTTTACATTTATAACATATTAATATACTTTGCAACTTCCCTACTCAGATTAAATTGGCTTACTTTTCCGATCTCCTACTAAAAAGGGTGAATTTTGCACGAAGGCGAACTGGTTTCGTTCATGAAAATCTTAGCATTTTAAAATTTTTTGACAGTAATGGTCGAAGTGTACGGATCGTATTCCTTGGCTCCTCGTGTTTACCGTGGCTTTATGGTAGATAATTGAGATTAATCTTAGAAATTTCGATACATCTATACAGTGAAAGTTCAGGTGATAAATATACTATTCTTTTTTTGCGGCAGCGCGTTTTCGCCATAAAGTGGAAATAATAAGTGAAAATATGTCGGGAATGTGTAAATTGTGTACGAACCAAATTACAAAAAAATCATCCGGCCTGCCATGCCAGGGTTTTTGTGAATCTTACTTTCATGCTAGGGGGATCGGTATAGCAGTCGACCAGTTAAGTTATTTCCCAGTACCCGTACTGAGAGTTCAAAGTCCAAAAACCCCTATCGCTGCTTGTACCGTTGCTCCGGAAGGCGAAATGCTCAATTTTATGCGAGATATGAGAGCCCAAATGAAGAATTTTAGAGAAAAACAGGAACTGCTGATTGCATCTCAGCCTCCTTTAAAAAATGGGAAAATCACATAAAACTTATTTCCGTTCTGAAGACAGAAAATGAGTCATTACAAAGCAGTGTAAAATCTCTCTCAAAGAGAATCAATGACTTAGAACAATATTCTAGAATGAACAACGTGGAGATACAGGGTTTTCCCGAACGAAATACCGAGGACTTAGAACAGTTAGTTGAAAAAATTCACAATTTTTTGGGAGTACAATTCTCAAAAAATATGCTCGAGAACGTGCATTAAGGTGCAGTCTCTTAATATCAACGCCCCTAAAAATATAATCGTTACATACCTGTCTCGCAAGACAAGAAATGACATCATTCAAGCAGCTAAAATAAAAAGAGGATCGAAACGAACTCTCTCCGTAGATAGCTTAGGTCCTAATATTTATATCAATGAGCACTTATCGCCTGAAAATAAACTTTTGTTTAAAAAAGTCCGTGAAGCAGTATGTTTGGATTAAGAATTGTAACATTCTTGTGCGCAAAGAAGATGGAGCTCCAGTAAAACAAATACATTCTCAAGATGAAATAGCTAAGTTATAAATTATTCTTTTCTTCCTTTAGTTAATGGCTCTTAATGTGAATAAATATTTATTTTCGATTTCTTATCGGTATACTACCAAAACGTTGGGGGTTTAAAAACAAAAGTGAATGACTTAAAGTTTAACTTGCTTGGCTGTCTGATAGCCTTAGGTGAAGGAATACAAGCAGTCCGGCATCCCGATTGGGAAAGTGATGCTGAGGATTTGTGGGTTACACTATATACTAAAGGACAAGGTAAAATTTACCTATGCTGTGTATACATCCCCCCCGGTTATGACATTGCTCTATTATGTTTTGTTGAGAAACTATATATGCTTTTTGACAAAATTTCTAAAGACAAAATTTTAATCTGTGGGGACTTTAATTTTCCATATGTCAACTGGACACTTAAAATAGACACTAATTATAATTTACCCTCTAATTTTAACCCTAAGTTCGCCTCGTTTTCCGATATTATTAATTTCCTTGGTCTTTTCCAATTTAATGGCCTGAAAAATCAAAATGGTAGGTTACTCGACTTAATATTTTGTAATGACTTATTAATTAAAAATATAATGAGTTGTGTTCACCCTTTAGTAAAAGAGGATATTCATCACAAATCAATTGAGTTCGATCTTGTTTGCCGTCTTCCACTTTCATTGAAATTTAAAAATAAACCTATTATAAACTTATTTAGAAAAGGTGATTATGAAGGCTTAAATAATTTTTTTAATAACACCGACTGGATAAACTTATTTAAAAACCGCGAGGTAAACGTTTCGATTAACTTTCTTTACGAAGTAATTTACAGGGCTATAAATATATTTATACCAAAGAAAACCGCTGATGGAAGATTTCCTCCGTACTTTAACCAAACACAGTAAGAATTATACTAAATAAAAATAAGGCCCATAAAAGGTGGAAAAGGTCAAAATCCCAGGTACATTACAACTTTTTTTGCGAGCTTAGACGACAGAGCAAAGTTGTTATAAAAAATTATTACATAACGTATATTGAATCAATATAAAATGACATACCTACTAATTCTAAAAGAATTTGGCAACTTGTATCTGTTAAGAATAAACGTGCAGGTATTCCAAATTTAATGCATTCCGGAGATAAAGAGGCCGAAGGTCCCGGTGTAAACCAGTTGTTTTCCGATTTTTTCCGGGGTGTTTTTCAACCCTGTGAACAAAAATTTAACTTTCTGTCAATTGATAAGAGCAATTGTCTTCTTTCAAGTATTCGTGTTTCCCGGAAGAAGTTCTAAAAGCACTGAGCGACCTTAATGAAAATAAGGGCGGCGGTCCTGACGGAATTCCTTCTTACTTTGTAAAACGGTGTGCGCCTTCCCTGTATCGGCCGTTATCAATAGTGTTTAACCAATCTTTTGAACAATGTGTATTTTCTATAAAATGGAAAGTGGCAAATGTTGTCCCAATTTATAAAAAAGGTGCTAGAGACTGTGTTACAAATTATAGACCTATAAGTAAACTTAATATTTTTGCAAAACTTCTAGAAAGTCTTGCCTATACTATATTACTTAAATCTACTAATTTAGATATCATAAACGATCAGCATGGTTTTTTGCCCAAGCGGTCTATTGAGTCAAATTTGATTTGTTACTCACAATATATTCTTTCATCTATGGATGCCCAGGTACAGGTGGACTCCGTGTATACCGATTTTAGTAAAGCCTTTGATAAAATAGACCACAATATTTTGATTACAAAATTGGCAGCAATTGGTGTACACGGAGACATCCTAAATTGGATTGTTTCGTATATTTCTAATAGATCACAAATCGTGACAGTAAACGGGCACCAGTCACCAGCCTATAACGTAACATCGGGTGTGCCCCAGGGATCTTACCTGGATCCATTACTATTTGTTATTTATTTAAACAACATAAAACAACGTTTTAAATTTTGCAAAATTTTACTTTACGCGGATGATATGAAAATTTTTTCATCTATATGGGTGTCTTGGTGACTGTTTGCTATTGCAAAATGACTTAGACGCCTTTTTTGAATACTGTACTCGTAATAAGCTTTTTCTTAATTTAGATAAATGTGTATCTATCACATTCACTCGAAACCTTAATGTCTTTGATTGTGATTATAATTTCAATAAAAACGTGTTAAAAAAAGTAAATAAAATTAAAGATCTCGGTGTAATATTCGACAAAAAGATGATTTTTGAAGAACACATTGATCACATAGCCTCGAAATGCAACAAAATGTTGGGTTTTATTATCAGAATTTGCAAGTACATTACATCACAATATTGTTTGAAAACTTTGTATTTCGCGTATGTTTATAGTAGATTAGGTTTTGCCTCTGTCGTCTGGATACCTCAATATGCTATTTACAAAAGCAGATTGGAAAGCATACAGAACAAATTTTTAAGATTTCTAGATTTTAAACAGACCGGTGTCTACAACATGTATTCTAATTTATCCGAACTTAGGCAAGTATTTCAATTATCGCCTCTTGAACACCGACGCATTCACAGTGATGTCTGTTTTCTTTATAAAATTATAAACAACCTTATAGATGCACCTGACTTGCTGTCTGGTATAATGTTTTACATTCCTCCGCGTAACTTTCGAAATAACTACCTCTTTGCAAACTGCTTTTTTAGAACAAACCTGGCTAAACACTCGCCGTTAAATCGTATAATCTCCCTATACAATATTTATTATCAAGATATTGATTTATTTTATACTTCTTTAGTTAGCTTTAAGAAAAAGGTTAAGGATATTAACATCGCCAATCTTGTCTTCTAAGTATAGAATAGTTTTGTTTATCGTAGTTGTTTCTAGTTATATATAAGTAAATTTAAGATCTGTACACTAATCTGTAAATCGCGGATGTCATAATTGGGCCCCTGGCCTGTTGGCATCCTAATTGTAAATAAAATAAATAAATAAATAAATAAACATGTCCAGTAGAATGTTGGTGTTCAGATACAGCAGATTATACAATTTGTTTCTTTCTGATACATCGTTCATGTTCCTTAAGCCTAGTCGATATGGATCGTCCAGTTTCTTCAATATGGACATCACCACAGGAACAAAGAATTGCATATACTGCTTCCGTTTGGAAAGAAATTATGTCCTTCGGCGATTGCAAACATTGTCCAATTTTCTTGTGTGTGTTGAAGATTGTACGTAACCTTGCAATTTTGTCTGTGGTTCCGTGTATAAATGGAAGAACTACACTTCCTATCGGTAATTCCTTATTAGTATCATTTCGTGTAGTAGGATTATTATGTTTTCTAATTGATCGTTTAATATCCTCAGTGCAATATCCACTCCCTCTTAAAGCTTGAGTCAGTTTCTCTGTTTCCGATTGTAAAGAATTTTGATCACAAATCGCGAGGGCTCTGTAAACCAATGAATTAAAAACTGATTGCTTTTGTGCTGGATGATGATAGTTTGCATTTAAGTATCTGTTCATATGCGTTGGTTTTCTATATACAGAATGTCCCAAGGAACCATCCCTTTTCCTTTGTACAAGAACATCTAGAAAGGGAATCGTGCCTTCTGATTCAATTTCAATTGTAAATTTTATATTAGCATGCTGTTGATTCAGATGATCAAGCAACCTAGGGAGGTTTTCTGGACCATGTGGCCATATTACAAAAGTGTCGTCTACATATCTGAACCATGATTTTGGTTTTAATGGAGACGACTCTAAGGCTTCCTACTCAAAAGCTTCCATGAAAATATTGGCTACCACTGGTGACAGTGGAGATCCCATGGCTGCTCCTGAGGTTTGCTCATAGAAAGTTCCTTGAAAGATAAAATACGTTGATGTAACACATGCTCCAATTAGATCTAAAAGTGAATTGTCAATTTTATTATAGTGAAATAAGTCTGATATTATGGAAATTGAATCATTTATAGGCACATTCGTATATAGCGATTCTACATCGAAACTGACTAAGATATCCTTGGGATCTAATTGGACTGATTTTAGTTTTTCTACAAAATACTTAGAGTTTCTAATATATGAATGAATTTTTTCTGTAAAATTATTAAGAATATTTGAAAGATATTTACCAATTTTGTAAGTAGGAGATCCTATTGCACTGACGATAGGTCGAAGTGGTACATTAATCTTGTGTATTTTAGGTAGTCCGTAGAACCGCGGGATCCTGAAGCTGCTTGGCTTTAACATCTTCTTCTCCGCTACTGGTAGGTTGGATGCGTTTATAAGATTGGTTATCCGTCTCTCAATTTTGTTGGTCGGGTCTACCTGAATTACTCTGTAGATGTTGTCATCCAGAAGTAGTTGTATTTTCTTTAGGTAATCTGTTTCGTCCATGACGAGGGTGGCATTTTCCTTGTCCGCTGAAAGGACCAGAATGTCTGAATCGTTGTTTAACGTTTTTATCGCCGTTCTTTCCGCAGCTGATAGATTCGACTTCGGCGGGTTAGAATTTCTGATGATCTTCGCTGTTTCACACCTTATTACGTCAGCTTCTTCTGCTGGAAGTCTTCTAATTGTCGCTTCAACAGATGACACTTCTGTCTTCTACGGGTATGTCCTTCGGTGTAATAGCGAAGTTTTGACCTTAGAGAGCTTAAGTAAGGATTTTTGAAGATAAATTTATAACTGTGTCCTGTGGAGGTTTTGTTGAAGTATTGAATTAATGAATTAAGTTTTTTACGATCTTTGGCTGTCCAGCAGTCTTTCAAACTTTTTCTGTTGCTTAATGAAAACTGCCTGATGTATCCTTTGTGCTTGCGCATTGCCAATGTCATCGAGTTGTAAATATGTGATATTCAAGTATAAAAACTAATTTTAAATGAATATTTAATAACTTAAGAGCGTTTATATCCAAATCACGTCGAGTAGCTCTTATCCTTTGAAACCGATTGTTCCCGATCTCGTGAAGTAAAGATCCCTGAAAATGCCTCGTGCAATCGAAGGCGAAACATCGGAAAATTATTCTATTTTGACACAGTCTAATCCCAAGAACCGTGATTTCTTAATTGACCACAGCCGTGAAAGTTTTCGTTCTATCCTATAAAGTGTACTTTATTTAACCCCGTTCTCGTGGTAAAGGAGTTAAGCAAATAACATGAATATTATTATATATTTTCCGTTTAACAACCACTAAAACACTCGCCATTGGTGAACTTCGGAATTAGTTGGTTAAAAAAATAAACTAGAAAAAGATTCTCAGGATTCTTGGAGGCAACGAACATATTTTTTGTACTGAATTTCAAATTATTTTTCATTTAGGGACGTTAATTCACAAGGTAGGGAATTAAACAATTTGATAGCATTATACGTAAAAGACCTTTGATAAATGGTACTCTGGTGATGTGGCAGGGTGATCCTATTGCTATCCCTAATATTACGTCTATGTATATTTACACGAAACAAAAACTTATTTCTTATAGCAAATGGTAATGATGGATTTCTCAAAATTTTTACTAAAAAATTGCCTAAATGTAACATTCTGCAGTTATTCATTTTTAACCAACACAGTTCTGTGAAGGTATGGGATATATGGTCGAATTTTCTTAGGCCAAAAATAAGACGCGAACATGTATTCTGTACTTTTTGAATACGATTTATATGAACTAGATCTAGACATGGCCCATATATAAAATCACAATAATTAAAGCTAGAAAGGACTAATGACTCACACAACATTTTACGTAAGCTAAAACAGAAAATGTCGGCTATTATACAATATTTTTAATGATAAATATGATTTTTGAATGAAGTTTTTTACGTATTCTTTAAAACGCAATTCCGAGTCAAGTATAATTCCCAAATTTTTTGCGGATTGCACCATAGAAAGTTTTAAATCATCACTATTTAAGCTAAAATTTTCTTTTAAGAAATTTACAGCCACCCTACTGCCAAATAGCATAAGTCTTCATTTTAAAGGATTTAGGTTAAGATTATGTTCCAAAGACTGCTGTTTAATAATATTTAAATCTTCATTTATCAGATTTGATGAATTAATGTAATCATTGTGATTGAAACCTAAATAAATTTGAGTATCGTCAGCGTATGCCCGAATTTTGCAATATTTTAATGATTTTAAAATGTCAGAAGTGTAAATTATAAAAAATAGGGGTCCCAGAATAGATCCTTGAGGCACACCCGATAAAATTTTTATTTCATTTGAAAAAGAGTTATTGTGAGAAATTTTTTGAAATCTATTTAAAAAATATGATTTTAAAAGTTGAACTGAGTGTCCTTGAATACCATAGTATTTTAATTTTGCTATTAATAAATCATGGTTAACTGTATCAAAAGCTTTGGGAAAATCAAGGAGCACCAATGCACTACTAAGTTGCTTATCAATAGCCGTAATAATATCATCAGTAACATCCACCAATGCTATAGATGTGCCAAAATTCTTCCTAAATCCGCATTGATTTTCCGATATAATACCATTTGTAACACAATATTGATACAATTGGTTAAATAAAATGTTTTCAAAAATTTTCGATAGAATAGGTAATATACTAATTATTCTAAGATCACAGAAATTTAACGGATCTTTTATTTTTGGCAATGGTTTTCCAATTGGGACTTTCCATTGGTCTGGAAAGTAACTTGCTTCTATACAGTCGACTGTATATAAATGTCGACCCTTCACAGTGGTCACATATTCGCCACTTAAAATTGGCAGATAACTCTTTCCATATTCCCGGACCGATCGATATGCTAATTGGTGCGGAATTGGTTCCTTTAGTTTTAGGTTCTGGTCGTGTTATTGGTCAGCCTGGTCAACCTACTGCTCTAGAGACCATATTTGGCTACATTCTTCAAGGACGTTCAAATAGTGCTGAATTATCTAAATCTCATACAGTCTTAGTCAATTGTCATACATCTGTAGATATGAATCTTGACTTGCTACTTAAAAAATTTTGGGAGATTGAACATATCCCTAAAATCTCTTCTTTGTCCTCTGATGACAAAAAATGTGAACAGATTTACAAATCTCTTACTTACAGAGACATTTCTGGTCGGTTTTGTGTGCCCTTACCATTTAAGACCAATGAACCCACATTTGGCGATACATATTCCCAAGCCTATCGTTTCTTCTGCACACTGGAAAAGCGATTATCTAAAAATCCTGAACTTAGACAATCCTACTCGGATTTCATGCAGGATTACTTGGATAGCGGACACATGACTCTTGTCGCAAAGTCCGACTTCAAATCACCTAAAGCATATTACATGCCTCATCATTGTGTCACAAATAATGAGAACCCGAACTCTAAGTTTAGAGTAGTATTCAATGCTAGTTTTCGAGGATCTTGTGGCATTTCTCTTAATGAAACCTTATTAGTTGGACCTAAACTGCAACGTGATATTTCAACTATTCTGTTAGGTTTTCGATATTATGCTTTTGTCTTTACTTGTGATATAAAACAAATGTACAGGCAAATTCGCATTCAATCTCAATTTCGAGATTTTCAAAGAATTCTTTGGCGCTTTTCTCCCGAGGATCCAATTAGTGAGTATCATCTATTGACTGTGACATATGGTGTGTCATCCGCTCCCTATTTGGCTCTGAGAACTATACAAGAGCTTGCCAATCAGGAGGCACTTCGGTTTCCTCTGGCAGCTGCCACGGTGAGAAGAGATATCTATGTTGACGATGCGCTCAGTGGAAATAATGACCTTGAAACAACTTTACAGCTCCAAGAAGAGTTAATTCAATTAATGAAATTAGGAGGTTTCGAGCTCAGAAAATGGGCTAGTAATCATCCAGCTATTCTCGCAAATATTCCTTCTTCTGATGTTCAAACATCTATTAGCTTTGATCAGGAAGAACCTTTATTTATTAAGGTCCTTGGATTAAGATGGTGTCCACAAGATGACATATTCTCATACACTTTTAACCCAATAGAGCTACAATGTACTAAGAGAAGTATTCTATCAGAAATTAGTAGAATATTTGATCCCGTAGGATTTATTTCTCCCATTATTTTACTCGCAAAATGTCTTTTGCAAAAATTATGGGCATCGAAGATATCGTGGGACGATACTCCCTCGGATGAAATTGTCCTAACTTGGAATACGTATAAGTCTGAATTATATCGTCTTACAGAAATAAAAATTCCTAGACGTGTAATAGTTGATGATCTTCAGCATATCGAATTGCATGGTTTCTGCGACGCCTCACAAATAGGCTATGCAGGGGTTATATACTTTCGTACCGAGAGCATATCTGGAGTCGTTAAAACTTTTCTTGTCACTGCCAAATGTAAAGTCGCCCCTCTAAAAACCATTTCGATTCCTCGTCTAGAACTCTGCGCAGCTGTTCTGTTGGCGGATCTTATCTCATTTGTTAAAGAAGTCTATTCAGAGTTCATCTCCTTTGATGCAATCTATGCTTGGTCTGACTCATCTGTCACTTTAGCCTGGTTAAACGCCAGTCCTCATAAGTGGAAAACCTTTGTTGCGAACAGGGTAAGTCATGTTCAAGACCTAATTGATAAATCTTCCTGGCATTATATTCCGTCGTCGGAAAATCCTAGTGACTGTGCCTCACGAGGGTTAACTCCTGCTGAACTTCTTCAACATTCTCTGTGGTGGTGTGGCCCAGCATTTCTTTCTCAGTCTAAAGCATTCTGGCCTCCGCAGCCTACTTTGGCTTCTTATGAATCCACTGGTGATGAAGAAAAACAAACGGTCTTAATTACTTCCATAAATGAAAGTATTATAAATAATTTGCTTCATGACTTCTCAGCTCTACTAAAAATTCAGAGGATTCTTGCGTATGTTTTTCGATTTTCATCCAAATCTATAAAACATTCTCAGTATATCACACCTCTTGAAATGAATAGGACTCGTTTATGTATCATTCGTCACGTACAACGTGAAATATTCTCAGATCTCTTTGATAAAATTCTAAGTAATACCCTCTTGCCCAAATCTTTTCGAAAGCTTGCCCTTTTCATCGATTCAGATGGTTTAATCAGGGTGGGTGGTAGGCTTAGAAATAGCAATTTAGCTTATGATACTAAACATCCTATTCTACTACCCAAATCACATAGACTTACTGATTTAATTATTGAGTGGATCCACAATTCTAACCTTCATCCTGGTTTGAAAACTATGCATTATTTAATTCTTCAGCACTTTTGGATATTATCCCCCAGAAGCGCAATATATCGTTGCCTTTCTCGATGCATACGATGTTTTCGATGCAAACCAAAATCATACAATCCTTATATGGCGGATTTACCTTCTTTACGTGTCTCTCAGATAAAGGCATTCTCTTCAGTCTGCATTGACTTTGCAGGTCCTTTCTCTCTTTTGATGTATCGTCATCGAAATGCTAAAACTTTCAAGGGATATGTATGTCTCTTTGTATGTACTGCCACTAAAGCAAGTCATCTGGAAGTTACTTCAGATTTAACATCTGACGGATTTTTAGGGGCCTTTAAGCGTTTTGTAGCCCGCCGTGGCAGATGTTCATTCATTAGCAGTGACCAAGGCACTAATTTCAAGGGTGCCAGTCGGCAGGTCCTGGAATACGCTGCCAATGCAGCTGAACAATTGTCGATTAATTGGAGTTTCAATCCACCAGGAAGTCCTCATTTTAACGGTTTGGCCGAAGCCGGCGTGAAGTCTATGAAAGCGCATTTATACCGAACTACAGGTTCACAAATTTTATCCTTTGAAGAGTTTCACACTCTTGTGACTCAAATCGAGTCTGTGCTAAACTCGCGACCCCTGTGTCCAATAAGTGCAGACCCCAATGACCTACAGCCTCTGACCCCTGGTCATTTTTTAACACTGGAGCCACTTGCTAATGGTATCTGTGAGCCTGACCTTAGTCACTTAAATATAAATAGACTAAATCGGTGGCAGTTGGTTCAACGATTGCATGCAGACTTCTGGAAGAGGTGGTCCCAAGAATATGTCCACTCTCTTCAAGAAAGGCATAAATGGACTGACGCCGTCCCTCAAATTAAACTTAACTCGCTAGTTTTAATTAAGCACGACTCGAAACCCCCTTTACAGTGGGAATTAGGTAGAGTTACAGAGACTCATCCTGGGAAGGATGGCGTTATTCGAGTCGTAACTATAAAAACGTCTCATGGTCTAATGCAACGACCTGTGGTAAAGGTTTGCCCTTTACCTAGCAATTAAATTCGCTTGCGCGTTCGCTTTAAGCTATTATATGTTGTATCGTCAATTTACTTTAAAACATTCGTTTTGGTGGGTGGAATGTTAAGGAAACTCCTAATTTCTTATTTATTTCTTTATTATCTACAATTTATTTTAATTGTCAAATTAATTATTACTTATTTTGGGCATAAATGATGCGTATCTTAGTTATTTTATTGTCACATCATTTACAGGTATATTTAATTTTATAACTATTCATAACACACAAATTTGGTATTAACCCTCTTAAGCACTCTAGAAGTCGTGCATCTTATTCTACATGCTCGACGAAAAAAGAGAACTACTCCGACCGGCATTGAGATAGTACGAAAATATGTACGGTACTTGCTTACAAAACTTCTAACAGTTTCGTGAGTTCGGTCTATATTTCCCACAGGAAAACACTTTCCTTCTCTCCAATACTCCAGTACATCGAAGTGACAAGTGAACAAAGAAAAATCCCAGCACCACAAGAGAAGGGCCCTTCGAAGCCGACGAACTGTGCTGTTTAAGGTAAGAGTGCCTTTTACCTCTTTTGTGCGTTCTTTCTTTTACTCATTTACCACTTTTTTCACACCTATCATACAGTCCACTGTTTACATGCGTTACCGCATCATTTTTATCTGTCTATAAAAGGGCTACAATATTTTAACATTGGTGCATTTAGACCATCCACCCCAAAAGCATCAGTACGTATTGACTGAATAATATCATGAACCTCGCCAACCTCGGCCATTCTAAAAGAAAAGGATACGTCGCTATTAAAACTATGTTCCTTATAAAAATTTTGTTTTAATGAACAGTCAGAAATATTTTGCAAATATTGGCCAAAATAATTGTTAATATCATTAGGATCAGAGAGAATACTAGGAATATCTATATTTTTGTTTGGACATAAATTAAAAGATTTTAAAGATTTCCAAGTTCTTTTAATATTTCTTTCTGCAGAAATGTCGTTAAGATATTTACGTTTTTCTTTTCTTACCATTGAAACAGTTTCTTAAACGTTTATAATTTTCCCAATTTTGCTTCGTTCATGTTGTCTTAAACTCCTGTAAAGCATACTCCCGTTGTTTCATATGTAATTTTAAGTTTGGTGTTAACCAAGGAGCTTTGGGTTTGGTAATTCGGGTATGTTTAAATGGAGCATGTGCGTATTAAGAATAAGGGTATTAAACAGTTGAATGTTTCTATCTAAATTAGGTTCATATAATATATCGTTCCATTGAAGCAGCTGAAGATCACGAGAAACCGTTTCTAAATTAAAATTGTTAAAATTTCTATATGTTATTATTTTGGGCTCTACATGTTTTTTTATTATTTTTAAAGAACAATACACCAAACAATGATCCGATATATTTCCCAGACCAGTACCAGATTCATGAAGTAAACTGCTATCTGTAAGAAATATCGGATCTAACAAGGTAACACAGGTTCTGGACATTCTAGTTGGTTGATTTATTATTTGTTCAAAGTTATAATTTTCAAATAAAGGAACCAAAGGATTTTCTATATTAAGCAAATTAACATTAAAATCACCTAAACAAATTATATATTTTACCTCCGGATGTTCACTAAAAAAAAATGTTATCAAAATCATTAATAACATAATTGAAATTTAAATTCTGGGGACGATAAAATACACAAAACGCATAAAAGTTGTTTTTTATTTTAGTTTTTAAAAGTAAATATTGTAAAGAATTATTGACAGCAAATTGAAGATTTAAAATTTCAAAATCAAAGCCGCAACACCTCCGCCTCTACCTACTCTATCCTTCCGAATCATGCGATAACCCGGAATGTCAAATGCAATTACGCCATCACCATCAGAGAGCCAAGTCTCGATGAGAAATACTAGATCAAAATCATGATGCTCTATTTTACATTTTCCATTTTACAAATTCCATATGGATGTCTTTCGAAAGAGTGTATGTCATGTCAATAAGCTTTTGTTTGGTTATGGTTTCCACTATAGAGCTTAATATCACCCATATACAGAAGGTGGGATATGGTTCGGGAGTTCTCTCTATTGGCTTTGATGTTGAAGCCATGTCCTATATATAATGAGTCTCCGGTGGTGACAGATTGATTGTCATTATAGATCCTCAGGAAGGTGGTACACTGTCAAATGCCTTTTTATAATCTATAAAAGCAGTGTGTATATTGTTTTTTCTGTGCAGGCTTAAGTACCACAGAGTCGATGATAAGTTATTCTTTGCATCCTTGATGGTCTCGAATGCATCCGTTCTGTTCTTCGGCTAATAGGTTATTTTTTTATTATTATGTTACTTACGTAGTCTACAAAAAATAACGTAGTTTTTTATTATGTTCAGAGCATTTGGATTTTCACTAAAATGTAACTAATTGATTCGCATATGATCTTTCACGCATATGATTCACCAAAATCTGAAGTCAATCGGATAAGTATTTTTTTGAGCTATGCCGCGTACAGACAGAGCAACGTAAATGGAAGACATGGGTACGCAAAGATCTGCAAATATCTCTTCAAGTTTGCAGACGACACCGCTGTTGCAATCTCTGGAGAAAATATCGATAACACAGTATCAAAAATTAATGAAGTTTGTCAAAACATGAGGAGCTGGTGTTACACAAACCAACTCATACTAAACTGAAAATGGTCACTGTCATAGAAACATTCCAAAAGCGAACCTAAATGAACGCATGGTTGGTCAAATTTTTAGATACATTTGTGGATTCGAGATTGCCAGTCACTAAGTAAGGCTTACTATGCGCTCCTGAATCTGAAACAAACAGCTCACGTGACACATCTTACAAATTCCTATTATGCTCGCGTATATCCTCATCTTTCTTATAATTTTCTGTTGTGTAAGTTTCTGTGTTGTGTTCTGTTGTGGGCACTCAACTTTAACAGAGTCTTCGTGTCACCCAAGAGGATTATAAGACTCATGTTCGGGCTACAGCCAGAAGAATCATGACGACCTACCTTTAAAGCACAATAAATATTAACGTTAAGTACAATATGCATCCTCAAATGTGCACTGTATGTTTACAATAACCCAAGCAAATTCAGGCGCAATAAAACATTTTATTTGTACCCTACAAGAAGCCAAGAAGAGTCAGTTGTCCCCCCATCAAACCATTCATTATGAAAACTCCCCTCACTATGGCTGTATTCAGATACTTAACCGACTGCCCAACGGAATCAAGGAAGCAGCAACACTTGGTAGTTTCAAGGATCAATTGAAAAAGTATTTGTACGAAAACGCTTTATACAGGGTGTTTCAGAATAACATGCTAATAATAAAGAGGGTGATTATTGGGCTCATTTTAGGAAAAAAGTTCATATAAACGTATGTCCTAAACGCCTAAACTTTTGAGATACAGGGTGTCAAAGTTTTAAAAAATAAATACTTTTTTTACAATAAGTTTGTCACTACTGTAGATATCTTTATGAAATTTGAGTCATGTATTTTAGGAATTAATACGCATTTTTTGATGCATCAAGAATTCAATTATTCTGACCAGTGCCGTCCATGCGGGTTTTGCTTTGCATATTTTTTGGGAAAAAAATAGTACGCCAATGGTTTTTCTTGAAATAAAAATTATTTTTGAAATCTTCATTCATTTCCGAACAAATTTGCTCTCTTGGTATTTTTTCGTCAGATGCATAGTTTCCGCTTAAAAAAATAAAATAGATTTTACTACAAAGTCAAAAGCTTCGGAGTAAACAATCTGCAAGCTCAGATTATCTTTGTTTAAATTAATGTTTGTGATACAAATTAATAAGGTATTTTTGAGAAATTTGTTACACACTTTCCATATACTCATCAAAACGCATTTTCTGGTGTACAACACATTTTTTTTATTTTGAAATTAAATTAAAGAGAAAATTAACTTAGAAGTAAAGCAAAATAAATTAAATGAGATGTTGGAAATGTCCACCTCCAGCATAAATGCATGCATCTGCTCTCTTTCTCATGGACTCACGAACTCTTTGGAAAATGTTGGGTGTATTTCCAATAGTTTCGCAACAAACTATTATGCGATTCCTCAGCTCTTCTACAGTGTGAATAGGTGTGCTGTAGACCAATGTTTTTAGATGACCCCACAAGAAATAATCCAAACTATTAAGGTCCGGGGACCTGGGTGGCCATGCTTGTGGTCCTTCGCGACCTATCCACCGATTGTTATAGTTTTGGTTCAGATATTCGCGCGCCAGTGCACTAAAATGCGCTGGCGCCCCGTCGTGCATAAACCATAGACGATTTCTTACTAAAATAGGAACATCCTCCATCAGAGCTGGTAATTCTTCAAGGAACTTTCTGTAATTTTGCCCATTCAACCTCTCATGAAGAAAATACGGGCCAATCAAATAGTCACCGCATATTCCAGCCCACACATTAACGGAAAACTGTTCTGGTGGCGAGACTCTGATATAGCATGTGGGTTTTCTTCCGCCCAAAAATGATTGTTGTGGAAGTTTTGAATGGCATTTCTGGAAAAATTGGCTTCATCGGTGAATAAAATTTCGTTGTCAAACAAGGGATTTTCATGCACCTTCTGAAGAAACCATTGACAAAAGTTCATCCGTAATGGAAAGTCATGGGGAAGTAGAGCTTGAACTCGTTGGATATGGTAGGGATACAATAGAAAGTCGTGAAGTACTCGCCACACAAGAACATGAGTGATATTCAAATTATTCGCAATTTTTCTAGTGCTTAATCCGGGATCTTCCTCAATTGCGTTCAAAACCGCATCCTCAATTTCTGGAGATCTTGCAGTACGTTGTACTCCTTTTAGGTGATTGTCTTGATCAAAACTTCCTTTTTCGCACAACCTTCTATGAAGTTTTGACAATGTTCTGGCATCCGGAACATTTCTATTGGGAAAACGTTCTTCATACAACCGCTTCGCTTGTAGTGCGTTACCGTCAGCTAGGCCATACATGTAATGCATGTCTGCTAACTCGGAATTCGTATAATGAAACATTTTTCGTTACAAAAAATCCAAATAAAATGAATTAATTAGACAACTGTCAAAATTATTTATGTTTATAGAACAAATGCCACAAGCATGGCGACCGACCGGCCCCGGACCTCAATAGGTTATCATATCTTGTGAGGTGATCTTAAAACATTGAATAACAAAACACCAATTCATAATGACTTTGCAGTAAAATCTATTTTATTTTTTTAAGCGGAAACTATGCATCTGACGAAAAAATACCAAGAGAGCGAATTTGTTCAGAAATGAATGAAGATTTCAAAGAAAAACCAGTGGCGTACTATTTTTTTCCCAAAAAATATGCAAAGCAAAACCCGCATGGGCGGCACTGGTCAGAATAATTGAATACTTGATGCATCAAAAAATGCGTATTAATTCCTAAAATACATGACCCAAATTTCATAAAGATATCTACAGTAGTGACAAACTTATTGTAAAAAAAGTATTTATTTTTTAAAACTTTGACACCCTGTATCTCAAAAGTTTAGGCGTTTAGGACATACGTTCATATGAACTTTTTTTCCTAAAATGAGCCCAAGAATCACCCTCTTTATTATTAGCATGTTATTCTGAAACACCCTGTATAGTTTCAATGAGAACAGGGTGGCCGTTTTATTACGGAATGATACCTTACCTCGGAACCTAGAAGAGATAGCCAAAAAAGTTAATTATAAAAGTTGTTTGAAGTAATCTGGAATTTTATTTCATGCATGTTTCATATCTACAGGATGTCTAGTTTTTCGTAGACCGGTACCAATTTCCCTATTTCATATGGCACACTCTATATTGTACCATTTTTGGATTCTCTACAAAATTCTAGATATAATTTATGTATATTGTTCCATATCTAAACCTAACCGTTTTTGACATATCTTGTAATTTATATCAAAAATGACGTTTGCAGGCCTCAACTTAAATGTAGATTTCCCTTGCTTAAAATCGTTTTTTAAATAATCAGGACTTATTTTCTGGTAGAATGGGTTCTACTTTAGTGGACTATGGCAATATTTTTGTAATTAACAAATCCAGGATGGTCAAAAGCTAGCGTTTAAAAATTAAATGAGAAAATCGTTAAAAGCAATTTTTATTCAAATGGAAAACTTATAATTTTATAAGTTTATCTTAGTAAGCATTAAAAATGAGGGTGACTTTGTTGAAGAATGTCTATTTCAAAACTTTTTAGTTGGCAATTATTGGCAATTTAACATTTTTCTATTGAAAAAATGCTATACTTACAAAGTTTGCTATCAGTTGACAACAGTTGAAAACACAATCGAGAACTATCATTATTTTTGATTCGAAACCAAAAAATTTTTTTTTATTCCACATAATTGTTTAATTGTTACTCTTTATTGTTATTATTGTTGATGTTATGTTGTTTCCTTTATTTTTATTAATACACTTACCTACGTTCTAAAGTTTTTTAATGTATACTCCAGAAGAAAGACCCGATGTGTTGGAGTGGTATTTATCTAGCAATAAAAGTCCAGTATTAGCGTCAAGAATTTATTTTACCTAATTTCCCGTAAGACGTCATACGGAAAAGAGGGATTTTTTTTCTAGAATCTACGAGTTCTTTCGGAGAAGTCACAGTTTGATTCGGAAAAAACCAAGAAATCAATTAAACATATTGTTAAATTTTGAAAAGTCGCCCTGAAACTTCCATCCGAGACTCAGCTCTGGACTTGAATTTGAAACTAGTATCCAGATGTGTTTGAAGATAAATAGCTATAAGCCTTACAAGTGTTTGACCGTTCAAAAATTGGAAGAAGAACAAGGCCGCCGCCAGGAAAAAATGTAGGGGGGGTCAAAAAGTAAAAATGAATGTCACAAGGATGGCTCCCAAAACAAGGTAATTTTTTTGCGACACCACGCCTTAATTTGACCAAAAAAAATCACACATTGGGCAGAATTTGAACCATTAGAATTTAAAGCTCTCCCAGTCCAGTAAAAGCTCCAGTGTCTAACATTAAAATAAAAACACAATAGCAATTTCATAACTTTTATTTCTAAATCATACAAAAACGTTATTCGCTAAATAAAAGCTGCAACCTCCTTCGGTCCTGACCAAATTTATTTAAAACTTTGTTTATAAAACTTTCTTTATTTTTAAGGACTTTTTGACTATGTACACTTAACAAACATAACCCAGACAATCTATCTTCTGATAAGGTTGATCGTAACCATGTTTTAACACGTCGCAGTGTGCTAAACGATCTTTCAATGCTAACACTAGTTGGTGGTAAGGCTAAAAATATATTTATAGCCTTTTTAATTGATGGGAAGAAATGTACGTCGTGCATTAGAATATCGCGAAATTCTACATTTTCTTCAACTGTCTTTGTTTTCCAAAGTTCCACCCATGTTTCAATTTCTTCTGAAAAATTGTCAAGATCATATTTCTGGGAAATTTCATCCTTTTTAAGTACCAGTTCTGTACCTAATTTTCTGGGATGAATTTCTGAAAGCAAAAATGCAGTGCTGGCGTTGTCAGAGAATCTGACTGAAATGGACTGTATAATAGAGTCCAAATAAGGGATGAAAAGGGAAAGTTTATAATATTCTTCAGGTCCATTTGATGAATAGTTAGCTCTCTGTGTTTGTCTAGATGCTATTCGTGGTATTTTAATTTCTAATTTAAATGTATTGGCGTAATCTACACATTTGTCATATATTTCACGAAACCACTTATCAGGATCATTTCTATGTGACTGAAATAATCGAAGAAGATCGTCTAGATGTCTTTTAACTGAAAGTAGGTCTATGTCTTTAGATTGCAATATATTACAAATTGGTTCCAATTTGCTCGAATATTTTGCCATAATAAATAGGCAAACAATAAATTTTGACGCTGATACGCACGTCAAAAGCTGATTGGATTTTGTTCTTGTTTGCAGATTAAAATTCGGACTAAAAGCTAGTGTCTCAAGAGCATTCGTAATTTCTTTTAAGTTTGAAGCAAAAATTCTTATGGATTTATATTTAGCTGACCATCGTGTTTCACAAAATAATGGTAAATTAGGGACGTACTTTCTTCTTAAAGGGCTAAATCTCGGAAAAAGTTTATAATTTCTTTAATTGTTGCAGCTGTATTTTGAATATCTTGTATTTTATTTAAGTCATTTATTACTAAATTTAATTTATGAGAAGCACAATGAAAAAATGTGGCTTTTGGATATTTGTCCCTAATTATTTTTTGTACGCCATTCTCATGCCCTGCCATAGTGG
The DNA here is from genome assembly GCA_030620095.1 of Kuschelorhynchus macadamiae. Taxonomy (NCBI): domain Eukaryota; kingdom Metazoa; phylum Arthropoda; class Insecta; order Coleoptera; family Curculionidae; genus Kuschelorhynchus; species Kuschelorhynchus macadamiae. The sequence goes on from JAUTXW010005306.1 coordinate 27,907, forward strand.
AACACCCGTCAAATCCCAAACCAACTAGATTTTCCATATTCAAATTATTTTCTAAACAATAATTTAAAATTGTATTTGCAATCCCTTCAGCATTTAAAGTCCTTAGCTCACAAAATCCCAAAAAATCTTCTCTTACACAGTTTGTTTTGTCTACAAATCTAATACCGAGAGAAAGTTGTTCTATACCGGCTATATCAGCACTCTCATCAGCCATAATGGAAAAACCATCACTGGAATTAATCTCCTCTACGATATCCTGCCTAATTAGTGTTCCACAAATAGAGATTAATTCATTTTGGGTTTGATGTGACGTGTATTTTGCATTTTTATTTGAATTAGTTAAATGCTCACTTAATATATGATCCCCACTTTCCACTCTAAAATCTAGAAGATCTTCAAAGTTACCTTTCATCGTACCACGTAAAGGTAAATCATGTGTGCCACAAAAAATTATAGTTGAAATAATTGGAAACAGTTTGTTCCGATTCGACTCTATCAACTGCCGTTCTGCATTACTAATTTGTTCAATCACAGGGATAACTTGGCCCTCGATAGATTTAATAAAATTCTGAGCTTTAATTGTTGATTGCTTATGCCAATCAGAAGAACTATGCGCTTTTGCAGAAGCCATGAAATCATTATATTTTATAAAAGGCTTCGCTATAAACCCTCCTTGTATGCCTCTGTTTACTACAGGTCGAAAAATAACACAATATTTACATAAGGCCCCTTTTAACCTAGGCGAATATGCCAGCCAATCAAACTGTTGAAACCATTCATATCTAAAGGCCCTTTTGCCTTCCTTTGAGTCACCTTTAAAATTATATTGAATGCCTGGCTTAAAAGGATTCTTAATCACTTCAAATCTAGTATTGTCTGATAGTGGCTGTTGCAAGTTAATAAAATTGCCCAAGTCTAATTTATGATATGAAATATCAAGCTCATTATTACGAACAGGAACATCCTCAATCGATACAGTTTCTAAAAAAGAAATTTAACCTAAATAAGAAACTAAAATTCCGACTATGCTTTTTGTAATAATTTTACCTAAACCTTTTTTATTAGTAGTACACGATTTTAAATTGAAAGTATCACCACACCTTTATTAGAAGCCTCACCACCTAATTCGGGCAAACCACAACCAATACGACTATTACTACTACTAGCAATACCGTCACCATTACTACTAATTTTAGATTTCTCATTTTTGTCAGTTTTGGATTTAAAAAATTTTCTAATATCCATTTTCAACAAAAATCTAGAAAGAATAAAAATTAAAATAAAAGTAATATTTTACTTATTTTGAATTATTGACCGATATAGCCCTAGCACACGCAACAGAAAAAACATATTTTATTTATAAGATTACTTACCAGTTTCGAATTGATTCTCTATGGAACTACACACACAATAACGAAAAATTACAGACTGCACAATTTAAATGTCTAATAAAAAAACAAGCGCTTGATTAAACATAAGAAAACCAACACGTTAAAACCAGTTAAAACAGTTCCAAGTTTACGTCAGGAGCAACAACCAGGGAAACAGCAAATATCTTGGTCTTGGTTATGAGACCCGCGGATTGCGGCACCACCCGTATTAATTTGTGGGACTTTTCGCATTGCTATGCTTTATTTTAACGTTTACTTCTAAATTAATTTGAATTAATTAAATTTAGTGTCAATTTTGGATTCCTAGGCAATATTGTATTATAGAATTTGGAATTACCTTGTTTTTTATAAATATCAAGGGGGGGTCGACGGACCCCCCCTGACCCCCCCTGCCGGCGGCCTTGAAGAAGAAGACTATAACAGAAGGGTAAAGTTTTGCAGTACTATAATGGATAAACGTTTTTCGGAAAATATGTTCCGTAATATTGTTTGGATGGATGAATCCTGGAACAACAGGAACGAAAGACCGAAGATTCCTTAAGATTTGGTGCACAATTTGGCGATCAAGAATTTTAGGCCCAGTATTTATTATTATTATTCTTAAGAAATGACATCCAGCAAGTAACTGAAAATAGCGTACCCAAACAGAATTGGGAAATTTAATATGGTAGCAAGATGGCGCTCTTTACCAAGAAATATCTAACTACCTGTCCAATCGATACCAATATTGGATTGGAGAAAACGGCAATCTTGATTGGCCACCCAAAAGTCCAGACTTGGTTCTTTAGACTACTTTTTATGAGCTGCCTTAGAAAGTATTGTTTACCAGGAGAAGCCAAAGACTGTTAATTAATTGCGACAAAGAATCCAAGAAGGTGTGAATTTGCTTAATCAAGGACAGTTTGTAGCGAAGGCAGTTTTACATTTAGAAACAGTCTTTACAACATGTATTGTAGAAAATAGGCGCTATGTTGCAATAGTATCTAATAAAGTTTGTTATCATATCAATGGCATTTCATTTCTGTAGTGCCCGATTGTGTTTTATTTCAATCTGGTCGTCATGGCCAACTAATAGCAAACTTTAAAAGTTGTAAGTATAGAATTTTTTCAGTAGAAAAAAGTTATATTGCCAATATTTCGAAAACTAAAAATTTTTGAAATAGACATTCCTTAACAAAGTCACCCTCATTTTTAATGGTTAATGAGAAAAACTTATAAACGTAAAAGGTTTCTATTTCAAAAAAATGACTCATTTAATTTTTAAACGCTAGTTTTTGAGCACTCTGTATGTGTTAATTACGAAAATATTGACATAGTCTACTAAAGTAGATTCCATTCTATCAGAAAATAAGTCCTGATTAATTAAAAAACGATTTAAAGCAGGAGAAATTTACATTTAAGTTGGGGCCTACAAACGTCATTTTTTACATAAAACATGCGAAAAAATGGTTAGGTTTCGGTATAGAACAATATACATAAATTATATCTACAATTTTCTAGGGAATCCAAAAATGGCACAATATACAGGGTGTCCCATTTAAAATAAGTAAGTTTGTACTGATTTACGAAAAACTAGACATCCTATAGATATGAAACATACATAAAATGAAACTTCAGATTACCTTAAACAACTTATGTTTTTAACTTTTTTATTATCTATTTGCAACATGTGTTATTCTTTAGTTATAAGTTTTAGCTATGCATATTTGACGTATCTAATGTCATTTTATATGATTTCTAAAGATGAATTAATAAATTGAATAGAATACAATTAAAATTTAAAATAAACTATGTCATAATCTGACACCAACTAAATGACGTCATCTAGTCTGGCGTTCTCATGAGGTCACCCGAAATGCATTGGAAGCTCATGAAACTTACATTATTACTTGTACATACTTACTTTTGAGGCGTCTACAGAGTAGCACGACCCTCAGGCAGACTAAGATGGCATAAGGGTTGTAGTATCTCAATCCCCGAAAGAGAGGACTGGGAGAGAAACAGGCTGGAGTTCTCCAGAGAGGCAATTGTTTGCTATACGGATGGTTCACGTATGACACAGTTGCTGGAGTTTATATTGAGGCTACACAAACCGGGTTCAGCTTCCCTTTGGGGAAGTTTTCAACGGTGTTTCAGGCTAAAGTATATGCCATTCTAATGGCAATAACGATAAAAGAAGTCATAGAGGAGGCAGAAGGAGAGATTGTCATATGCTCAGACAGTCAAGCAGCTCAAGGCGCTCGACTCACCCATGGCGGGATCAGTTTTGGTTCAGGAATGCGGTGACAGGCTAGAGCAGTTGGCGCAACGTAAAAGAGTGAAGTTGGTTTGGGTGCCAGGACACTGTGGGATTAAGGGCAACGAGAGGGCAGATGAGTTTGCTAAACTCAGCGCCACGAGCCGTATGTAGGACCAGAACCAGCTTTAGGCATCACTATGCAGCAGATAAGGACAGCACTCGACGAATGGGCATAACATGAACTTCAACGTGAATGAGGCCAGTCCGGGGACGGGAGGCAAGCCAAAGACTTCATTGTGAAGCCCGATAAGGGCCGAACAGAGTGGTTACTAGCCCGAGACAGGAAAGCTCTAAATGCCATCGTAGGAATAGTAACGGGGCACTGTCGATTGAGGAGATACCTCTTTATCTTAGGCATTGAGGAAGATGCTATCTGCACGGAGTGTCAGGAAGAGGAGGAAACTCCGATTCACTTCCTGTGCAGATTGTGAAGCGCGAGTAAGACTGCGACGAGATATTTTCGGCACTACGGTCTTGCATAGGGACGAAGTTAAGGATCTTGCATTGAAGGATATAAAGACTTACATAGTAAGGACAGGCAGATTCAAGAATGTACACCTGGTGGCGGGTGGTGGTTGAGGGAGGAGCTGGGGTAGACTGAAAGGGCCTTATAGGCCTACCAGTCAAGTCTTTAGACCTCCCCACTACTACTTTTGAGGCGTAATATTTTGGAAATCTTGTTCTTAGAAGTAAGTAAATATTATTATGTGATTATAAAATATAACCAATCCCCCTGTTAACGTCTGACTCTGCGTATAAAAGAGCCAAAACTATATGAAATATTCAGAAATAAAATCAACAGTGGAACTCCGCGCGGAATTTTAAAATGCAAAGATTTTTATGAACGAAACGAGTTCGCCTTCGTGTAAAATTCACTCTTTTCACTGCGAGATCGGAAAAGTAAGCAAACTTAATTCGAATTCTGACCGAAACTCTTCGTCTGTAAAATATTGTTTTGAATAAACATAATTTTATTCGGCTGCGGATTTTTCATTTAAAAAAGTTGACTGCAATTAATGTTTCAGATTAATTTTGTTATTTGTTCGACTGGGGAATAAATATTCACAATACGATAATTATATTTAAGATTTAAACGTATTTAAATATCCAGTGGTGCAAATACTAATTAAAATAGCGGTAAATATAGCCACATTTTATTATTTTTATTTCCACAGGAATATTTGTTTTTACTTATCTGTATGACAGTATATAAATTATATTTTAAAGGAACTTATCTTAATTTTAATTTAATATTTTTTTTTATTAAAAATAGTTTTGTTCATGTTGATGTAATTACACAGGTGTGCAAAAAGAAAATGTATATCGTCGGCCTCATACGAAAATTGCCTAAGTACCAAAATGTAAATTTTACAGTACGCGAAAAAAAACAGTTTTTATCTAAGAATAATAATAATTCTGCATTTTTCTTTTCTAATTATGTTTTTTTTTTGTGAAAAAAAAATTGATAAATGTTAAAGGAAATGTTTTTCTATAGTTTGGATAATTTAACGGACTTTAACGTAAATATCACATGAAAACTCGTTACCTTTTTGGACATACGCAAATTTCATTTAAAAATGAAACCATTTTACCATTAACATTTTTATTAGGTACTTACAAAAGAACAAAACACTCTACACTATACTAAAAAATAATTCTAAATAAAACATTAGCTACAAAAAGAAAGCTTATTCATGTTCAAGACTATCATAAAAAGGATGGTAATCTGGCTCCGTTGTACCTTTTAGGCGTTGGAGGTGTTCAAACTTTTCGCGTTTAACTTTTAATTTACCTTGGTAAAGTCTTGGCAGTTGTGCCACGGGGACAATTGAGCATTTCCTATTGAATCTGACGGGAAGTTTTTTAAACTCATTAGAATGCCTTATCTTATATTCTATGGACCCATCTGAATTGTATTTTAACGCTCTAATATCTTGCACAGTTGGGTCACCAGTTTTACGTCCAGGACGAATTGAATTGAAAAAGTTGAATTTGGAAAAATCCTTAAAATAAGCGTGGTTTAAATATTCTACCTCATAAGGTCTTGGGTTCTTTCTCGCAGTTTTTAATAAATTAACGTAGTCGGCTGATACATTCATTACCCTCCCTGAAAGCTTCCTTTCAATTGTGGATTGCATAGAATCGCATTCCATTTGCGCATGCCCCTTTTCTAAATATTTTTGAATAATGCAAACATTATTTCCAATTGAAAAATTTAAAAGGGCATTCGACAAAATGGAATTGCGATTTTATGCACCACAACCGTCACTGTACAGAATAATTAGTTTATTGTTGGGATCCATGGTTGGTAAGACCTTGGAAGATAAAAATGTACAAATAATCGAGGCAAAACAGTTTGCCTTTAACTCTCCTTCTCTCTCGTGCCAGAGAAAACAGTAACTATCCTTTGTATGAAGATTAAAAAAAGTGAAATTATGAAGAATTAATTTAGTTTTGTAATAAAGTGCAGACACCTTTGACTGTGGACACAATAAAACGGATTGAAGATCCATGATGAAAATTTCATTCAATGACTCCTTGTCTTTTCCTTTTTCATTTCGCGCCCCATCTTTCTTTATTCTGTGTTCTTGATAAATTAGGTCTGAAACATTTCCTGTCTGGTGTCCAACACAGATGTCACATTCATCTTTTTTGGCACTAAAAAGAGCCAAATTTGATTCTTCAAAAATATATTTAAAAAGGGTTAATCCAGCTGGTTCAATATTTCTATTTGTTAACCTATCATTTTTGTAAAAATCGTAGAGTTCCGTTTTGTTTTTCCAGCGGGGCTCTAGGTAAAGGTTTCTGGCCCTTTTGACACTTGAGGCAATCGCTCTTCCACTGATATTTTCTTTTCTTCCCATGTGAAACCCCAGAATTTTTTAAATATCTTTTGTCTTTCTTCTTCTCCTATGTTATACCATTTAAACGTGTCTTTTCTTGACTTTCCTTCTTTACACGAACACCCTATTTTTAGTTTTATTTCGTTCTTACGCACAACCAACTTGTTATCCTTCCTTCCCATATACGAGGCCCCTTCTTGCCTCTTTTTCTTGTTAGCGTTATATTCCCAGTCTTGACTGTCACTCAATCTATTTTTCTTTCTTTTGCGTTTGGTATTCTCATCATCTAAGGCACCATTTTCTTCTTCCTCCTCTGAGCTGCTCTCTCTTTCCATTAAGATTTCATCTTTATTTAATCCATAATCTTCTTTTTCCTCAGCAGTATAGGTCTCAAATGTTGAAACTTCTATTTCACTTGCATTAATGTTTTTAGAGACGTCACTAAAACTTGACATAGTATCTAGGTCTATAAAAGCATCCAAAACCATGTTATCCAGCCCTATGATTTTCTCGACGAAATTCTCATGACCGCTTAAACTGGGATCGACATTTTCTTGCAAATCTTTTGTTGAAACATTTAGAATTTTCTGAGCCTGGATACATTCCTCTTTTAGATTTTCCATTACATCGGCGTCGGATACATTTTCTGAGTTGGAAAAAATTATAACGTCGCTTAAAACAGGAATCTTAGGCTTGTTTTTAGCTTGCATCGAAGAAGCACCATCTTCATCCTCACTTTTAAACTTCACCACATTGTTTAGTATTCTATAACTTCTTGAAGTTTTATCCATTCTAAAAAAAAATGTAAGGCTGTTTTATACTTATCCAGTAGCGGGTGCAATCTGACCCCGTGTAAACACTTCCATGACACCACTACCATGCCAATGCTGACGTGCTAGTGAGACTAACCCCAGCTACGGGATAATAGTGTTTTGCATACATTATAGGCGAGTTTATTTATTACGTGGCAAATAGATTTGCGGTTAAATCAAAAATCATGTGACAAGTGTCATTTACTCAATTTGTTCACAAAAGTAATTAATAATTATAATGTAATAAGTTAAAATCTGAAAGTTGCGTAACTTCATTTCACATTAAAAAAGAAAAAATCAAACATTTGTATGAAATATTTTTTGACTAAACTTACTTACCTTGACTGTTTGACAGCTAATAACGACAATTGTATCACCAAGAAACTTATTTTTAAATAATTTAAAGCAAGAATTGCGAACACAAGCTATTCAATCACGATTAAAGTATTGAATGCGCGGACTTACGCAAAATTCACGTTGTGACGGATAACGTCGGATTTAGGCAACATTCATTTCGGTATTTTGTGGCGCCATCTAGTAAGTAATAGCTAAAATTTAATATTGGTTGATGAAGTTCGACCTGCTTAACAAGATGGCATTAAAATCCAGATTTTAGTAAAAAGTGGACTTACGCAATTTTCATATGAGGCCGACGATATGCTGTTTTTATTATTTTACGTAACCCTTCTGTTTTTGGGTGTGCTCATGGTGGGAAGAAAACAAAGTTTTGATGACGTATATTGTGAGGTGAACCCAGGGCCGATTAAAATGACAGTTTAGCCATGTTTTTATTGCGTAAAGGCCTCAAAAGATTACAGTACACCATTGCTAAAATTTGTTAACGGAATTCATGTACGGGTTGAAAAGATGGCACGCCCATGAGGCCAGTGGTTTCATTTATTGATTCTCCATGCTACAAACTTTCAGCTTGGCTAAATAGAGTTCTTAGGGACGTAACGGGTTTTCATAGCACGTATTCTACCAGGAATTCAATCGACTTTGCCAATCACCTGAAAAACGTTGATATTCCGCACAATGCATTATTAGTTTCATTGGATGTTAAGAATTTGTTTCCTAGTGTGCCTCCCGCAGACTGTATTCAGTTGGTAAGGGATTTATTGGCGAGATCTTCTTTGCCACAGTTACTCGTTGATGGCCTCACTTCTCTTCTTACCTTAGTTTTAGACCAAAATTTTTTCAAATTTAATGGACAGTTATATAGGCAAAGGTCTGGGCTGGCTATGGGTTCTTGTTTGTCGCCATTTCTGAGTGAGGTTTTCATGAACAATTTGGAAAACAGGATAATGAATAGTTATTTTGCCTCCTTTCTAACAGCATATAAAAGATACGTGAATGATATTTGAATTGTGTGGAATGGCAACATACAACAGTTGGAAGAGTTTTTACAATTCGTTAACTCATTGCATCCTAAAATTGAGTTTACATTGGAAATGGAAGATGAAGGAAAGCTGCCCTTTCTTGACCTTTTACTATCTCGGAAACACAGTAGGATAGAGTTTGAGGTTTACCGGAAAACATCTTCCACGGATAATGTTATTCAGTATGCTTCAAACTGTCCTTACACACATAAATTTGCCGCGTTCAACTCCTTTTTCTATCGGTTGTGTAATTTACCATTGTCAAGGGAAGCGTTTACTAAGGAGCGTGAAATTATAATGCAGATTGCTATGAATAACGGTTTTCCTTTGGAGTCCATCACCAAATTATATTACAAATTTATAAACAAGTACAAAATGTCCTATACTGTCATAAATTCAAAACTTAGCGATGAGACAAATTTTTTCAAGTGCGTTACTTTTTTCGGAAGTATTTCTCTCCAATTGGCAAATTTTTTTAAAAATATTAAAAATGTCAATATTTCATTCAAAACAGTAAATACTCTCAAGAGGCATTTATTAAGGACAAAGGACACAACCGATAAATTGTCCAGATCTGGGGTTTATGCACTAAATTGTAGCGAATGTTCCACGACCTATGTGGGACAAACAGGTCGAAAAATTTCCACAAGGGTGAGAGAACATTTAAGCCTTGTCAACAAATTCAGAAATACGGATGTAACTGAGACTGTTTCGGCCTTTGCCAATCATTTGTTGGAGTCAGGTCATGAATTTTCCATTTCTGACGTTAATGTTTTACATGAATGTCCGAAGGGGAAAAAGCTTGACCTTCTAGAAAAAATGGAAATAACCAAAGCTATAAAAAGTCCCATTCTCACTTGCGTTAACGATGTTTTTAATTTTGAACCAACCCTAATATTTAACAATTTAATGTAATAATAATTGTAGGCAATCTTCATTTCATTCACTAATTCATAGAGTGAGAGTTTTTGGTTCTCTTCTTCGACTAGTCCAGTGGCCTGTGGGTGGTTGCTTCGGTGTCTCACTCGGGTGGTCTGGGTTCGATCCCGTCTAGAGACATGAATCTTTTTTAATACTTTTTTAATATTTTATTTTGTTTATTCACGTGAGACTTAACCTCATTTTAATGTCCATCAAATATGTATAAGTAGTTGTTTGTTTTGTTGCGCTTTAGTGTGTTTTATTCTATTTGTAAATTATTGTTTTAGGATTTGTGAGTGTGATTATTTACTAAGGTTCTCTCTGTTGTTTGTAGGTCTGATGATGCTCGAAAGGGCGAAACACGTGTCATGTTTGTTGTGAATTGTAAAATTATAATTTAATGAGACCGAGACTTGGAGTCTTTTTCTATGTTTGTTATTAAAACTAGGTCTCTTTGAGCAATATGGACAATTTCTTCGATATCTATCTTCTTTTATGATTACGGTGAAAACAGAGAGGGAAAAATGTCTATCGCCTAAAGAGCTATTAATTATAAAATCATCCTAGACCTTGCTTATCAGTTTTGTTGTGTTTATGAAGAAACGTTAATTTGACAGGTAGAGGTTAAAATATATTTCTGTGATTTTTTTCATACGTATTTGTATGTTTTCGTCGAATTCTGGACGTATGATAGTTGCAGATTGGTAAGTTGTTTATTGGATTAAACTTAGATACGGTTTGAAGTGCACCGTTCATTCATTCATCAAAATTAATTTTTTCGTCAAAAAAATTCTTAAAAAACTAGATGATGTATATAAATACACAAATAGTCATTAAACTGAAAAAAAAAGAACTCAAGACAGTATGTAGAAATATTTATATTTGGACTGGTTTAAGCTTTACATTTTAAACTTAAGTATTTTAAAAAATATGGTATAGTAATTAAAATATCCTATGTGTAGTTAAATATGTTAATATTCATAAGTATTTGAGTAATTACTTTGACAAATACTGAAAACAGACCCCTGAAGCCTTACATAATACAATTGATAGTAAATAAAACACATGTTTTGCTATTATGTAGATTATAATCTTATTTAAGCATACATATGTATGTTTCAATCGTATTTATATGTACAGGGTGGTCCACATAACGTAACCTATCCCCTTATCTCAAAAATTAAAAGAGATACCGAAAAAAACTGTTTATGAAAGTTGCTTGATATTTCAAGGACTGCTTAAATATTTACGATCTATGTATACAGGGTGCTTCAAAAATTAGATATGATATTAAACTTCATTATTTTTCATTAAACACCCTATATATTTTTATATATTTTGATTGCTCTCCGAAAAACAAGTTAAGTTTGTATATACATGTATGTTCGAATTCGGCGCCGTTTAGCCTGAAAATAAAAAAAAAGATGAAAATTAAAAAAATTGTGTCTCCAAAAAAAAATAATTAATAATACTAGTCAATTTTTTGTTGGTATATTTGAAATAATAAATCAATTAAGTAGGATCCAATTCATGTTAATTTTGTACCATGGTTGCTTTTTTATATACAGGGTGGTCCACATAATGGGTTAAATTAGTGATAATTCAATCCCAGAAAAAAACAGTTTTTTTAAATGGAACACCCTATATATTATACATTTTATTGAATAACCTTTTAGTTACCTTTCATTTGGTAGGTATATGTCCTATACCTAAAACTAATATTAAAGGCGCTGTTGCGTTTTATTTTCGGCCATGTCATTTTTTATAATAATCTCGTAAGCATAACTTCCGTTTTATGCAAAAAATAAATCACTCTCTAATTTTTACTCTGAATATTATTTATTTTAAATTAAAAAAAAAATTTGAAATATCATTACAATAAAATAATTAAAAAACACAAAAGTTCCAAACTAATTACATTTTTAAATAGTTTTCTATATAACCTCCATTATTTGCAATACACGTCGTATAAATTATTTGAAGTTTGTCGATTGCCTTTTGGACTGAACCATTTTCATTAAGATGGGTAATCTCGGCTCTTATTCTGTTTTTCAATTCGTCTATGCTATGGGTCCTTTCTTTATACACTTTATCTTTTAGAGTCCCCCATAAAAAATTATCTAGGGGGCTTAAGTCGGGACTTCTTGGTGGCCAAGGAATGTGTCCGTTTTTCCCTATTAACATCTCATAATTTTCCCCTATGTAATTTGTGACTATTGGTATTGTGTGGTAGGGAGCACTATCTTGTTGAAAAGCTACAATACCATGTCTCACATTCTCTGGCAGTGCTGTAATCAAATTTAATATGTCGTTTTGAAGCATATGTAGGTAGCGCTGTCCAGTCAACGTTCGTTCAAAAAAGATTGGTCCGATAATCCTATCATCAAGTATTCCACACCAAACGTTTATAGACCGGTGACCCTGCTTTTCTATGGCCTTTACACGATGTTCGTTGTTGTGGGAATAATAGTGAGTGTTCCTACGGTTAAAAATCCCAGCTGTACTAAATGTAGCTTCGTCGGTCCATAATATATGCTTAAAAATGTCTCTCTCAAAATACTGATCCATTATAACGGTGCAAAAATTTAGCCTGTTTTCAAAATCTATTTCAGACAATTTTTGAACAGGAAGGAATTTGTATGGTTTAATTTTATCAAGTTTTAGTGATCTCATGATGGTCGTCTTACTAATATCTAAATCTCGTTGGCCATCCCTTAAAGAATTTTCCGTGTTATCTTGATAGTATAATCTTACTTCAATCCTCTTATCGTCAGTTAAAATTATGTTTTTCTTGTTCTTCTTTTTATTTACAACAACACCAGTCTCTAAGTCTTTTAAAATTCTCTTGAATATTTGCCTTGTAGGTATTCGTCTTCCAGGATATGTCTGCTGGTATTCTCTTAAAGCTAAAGCAGCACTTTTCCCATTACTGATATAAAATTCATGTAATTTAAGTCGTTCTTCAATGCTATACGTAGACATAATTATTTTTTTAATATTTGACAAAAACTCAATGTCATCTGCGTTACAGGTTATAACTACTTGGTTTCCATGGAAATTATAAAAATTATATAAATGCAACAACCTTTGGTTGCTTGATATAAAAAATGACAAAGGCAATCGACAAACTTCAAATAATTTATACGACGTGTATTGCAAATAATGGAGGTTATATAGAAAACTATTTAAAAATGTAATTAGTTTGGAACTTTTGTGTTTTTTAATTATTTTATTGTAATGATATTTCAAATTTTTTTTTTAATTTAAAATAAATAATATTCAGAGTAAAAATTAGAGAGTGATTTATTTTTTGCATAAAACGGAAGTTATGCTTACGAGATTATTATAAAAAATGACATGGCCGAAAATAAAACGCAACAGCGCCTTTAATATTAGTTTTAGGTATAGGACATATACCTACCAAATGAAAGGTAACTAAAAGGTTATTCAATAAAATGTATAATATATAGGGTGTTCCATTTAAAAAAACTGTTTTTTCTGGGATTGAATTATCACTAATTTAACCCATTATGTGGACCACCCTGTATATAAAAAAGCAACCAGGGTACAAAATTAACATGAATTGGATCCTACTTAATTGATTTATTATTTCAAATATACCAACAAAAAATTGACTAGTATTATTAATTATTTTTTTTTGGAGACACAATTTTTTTAATTTTCATCTTTTTTTTTATTTTCAGGCTAAACGGCGCCGAATTCGAACATACATGTATATACAAACTTAACTTGTTTTTCGGAGAGCAATCAAAATATATAAAAATATATAGGGTGTTTAATGAAAAATAATGAAGTTTAATATCATATCTAATTTTTGAAGCACCCTGTATACATAGATCGTAAATATTTAAGCAGTCCTTGAAATATCAAGCAACTTTCATAAACAGTTTTTTTCGGTATCTCTTTTAATTTTTGAGATAAGGGGATAGGTTACGTTATGTGGACCACCCTGTACCTAACTAGATATTTTTGTTTTAGCTGATACATAAGAACTGATTAATGAATACACTACAGTTTACAGACAATATACGTTTCATGAAGGCAATTACCAAAAGAAAGAAAATATAACTGAAAATGTTTAACAGTTACCTATCCTCGATCCTACATCTCATTCAGAAGGAACTTCTAGGCAGAAGTAAATAAAACAAAAAACATCCAATTACCATTGTAAGAATATTTTGGGAGTTCTACTTTAAGTATTCTGTGTGAATTTGTATTCTTTAAACTAGGAGGTGTTCAGCTATTGTATAGAAGAACTTGATGAAAATTTAGCACTGACTGCATAAATCTAATTATGGTTAAAGAAGATATACCTAATGTGAAAATTTTGATATATGCTTGTAACTACATATTAAAACTAAATTAGATTACTGGCATTGGAAAATTCGTATCAATATTATGACTGCCAATTGTGTGTTAAGTGGTATTAACTAAAGCTGTTCTATTCAATTTACATAAACAGTGCATGATATGCATTTAATTAATTAACATTAAGAAAATGTTGTTGTTTTTAGGTGTGTACGCAACTAGTATACAGGGTGGAAAACGGCTTATTGAAAATAAATGAAATATCTAGGAATGCAATGGGTCGTTTTTTGACGGAGTAAGTAATTACTGTCAAATGCACTGTTTAGGGGTGGGGGGTAACTTTTAAATGTTGAATGGAAAGGCGCAGCTTTTTTTCCAGATTCGTAACCTCCAGAAAAAACTACGTTATAATCAATGAATAATTTAATGTCAATGTCAATGTCTCTACGCTAAATTCAACAAAATTAAAAAGAAAATCAACAGAAGAAGAAACTGATGTTAGGTACATGATTTTATTTTATCAGATGTTCAAAATGATGTTTTTTTTGTTTTGTTTTTGAAAGAATTCCGCACTCCGAATAACATATTTGGGATGATTTCACGAACTGCACGCGTAATCCTTTCTCTAATGTCTTCGGCTGTAGTTGGAGCAGTCACCATGGCTTTTTCTTTGACGAAACCCCACAAGAAAAAATCAAGGTGGGTTAAGTCTGGCGACCTTGCAGGCCAATTTACTGGTCCCCCATGTCCAATCCATCTGTTAGGGTAAGAGTGTCATTCAATATAGCACGTGCTTCTCGACAGTAATGTGGTCTAGTTGGAAACAAATTGCTTCATGTCGTTGCCCTGGAATATTTGGCATCAACCTTTGCAAGTCATTTCGAAGGAAATCGCAATATCGCTGTCCATTAAGATTGCCATCGAAAAAATGAGGTCCAATAACAACATCGCCAAATATCCCACACCAAGTATTTATCGACCAAGGGTGTTGATTAGCGACTATTTGCATCCAGTGTGGATTTTCTTCAGCCCAATAATGCATATTGTGACGATTGACTTGACCATGGTTAGTGAATGTTGCTTCGTCAGAAAATATTGTATTTTCTAGTGAGTTGTTTTCGTTGATCCATAGTCGAAACCTCAAACTCAAAAATACTTTATTATCGAGGAAATGTGATTTCCATTGACAAAGCATACTACAAAATAATATAAAGTCTAATAGTATACAAAAAAATCTTTAAACAAGCTAAACAATATAAAACACAAACATAGTAAATACAAGTATGTGCAAAACAGTACAGCTGAAAAACGAACATAAGATAGATAACATGTACAACCAGACAGAGTAGGCAATAGGGTCAGCATAAAATTCGGCAAGTTTATAGTAGGCTTTGCCTAACAATACTTTTTTAAGACTTCTTTTAAATTGTTTTAATGACCCAATTGTTCTAAGGCTACTTGGCAAGTGGTTAAAAAGCTTTCTGCCCTCATAAATTAAAGAATTCTTAGTCAAAGCAGAAGTAGACACTGGCAAAGGCAAATCCAATGCTTGTCTGGTGTTTCGTTGACCTGCAGGACGCTGTATATTTTCTCGGTATTTAAAGATTAGACATGCTGTTTTGAGGATAAATAAAGAGCTAAGAGTTAGGATTTTTTCTAACAGAAAATGAGGTCTACAGGATTCTCTTAGACCCACACCAGCAATAAAGCGAACAGCTTTCTTCTGCAGTACAAACAAGATGTTTAACAGATATTGACTACTAAAACCCCAGAATGGAATCCCATATCTGAGGTGCGATTCAAATAAGGCAAAGTAAACGGTACGCGCCACTGCTATTCCGAGTTCATTTCTTGTAATTTTGATTGCAAAGCAGCCAGAAGAGAGTTTCTTGCTCAAATTTAAAATGTGATCCTCGAAACGTAAATTTTTATCAACAAAAACCCCCAAAAACCTTGTCACATGGCTGTCAAGGATTGTAACACTGTCCAACTGAAAGTTCTGCATGCCACACCTAAAACCAACAACATTAGTCTTCGTCAAATTGAAGGAAAGTCGGTTTGAATCACACCATCTTTTAACCTCCAGCAAGTCTTGAGTTATAATTTTTCTTAGCTGAGCAATCTCTTTATTATGCCAAACAATCGAGGTGTCGTCCGCAAATAAGGTAAATTTTCCTGATATGTTAACTTTCACAAGATCATTAATATAAATCAAGAACAAGGGTGGACCTAAAACAGACCCTTGCGGAACCCCACAATTTATGCTCAATGACGAAGATCGCCTTTCGGAAGTAGTAACAGATTGGCTTCGACCTGAAAGGTATGAAGAAACCACAACAGCGCGGAGCCTCTGAAACCATACAACTCGAGCTTAGACAGCAATATTCTGTGATCGACACAATCAAAAGCTTTTGAGAGATCACAGAAAACCACCGACAAAATTGCACCCGTCTTTCGAAGTCCTGTCCATACAATTCTTGATATAAGGTAATATGGTAAGCATGAAATTTAAAATTGTGCAAAATCCTGAGAACGGGCGTTTTACACATACCGGCGTCTGTGGATAGTTCTCGGGAACCAATATGAGGGTTGAGAGCTACTGTTCCCAAAACTCCTACCGCCATGTCGTCGTTCGTTTTGGTTTTCCTCCTGCAGCGTTTTCTGGATGAGAGTTAGCCGGTCTGGCGACTCCTAGCCTCTAATCGTTTGAACGCCATGTGAGATTTTGGTGGTAAGAGGGGGAAATCTTACCGCCCAAAGTTCAGAAGCATTGCGATAATTTTTTCTACATTCTCCGATAATTAATAACAACTCAACATTCATTTTAAGGATAGGTAGTTAAAATCTCAACTAAGATTATTAAATACGAACAGAAATAACACAGCTAAATAATAAACGAACACAATGAACACTTATTTTAACCAGACGCTTAAACTAAAGACTTTAAACTCGAAGATAATTTAAGAAAATTACTGGCAATATCATAACATGTCAAGTTGTTCGTTGTCATGATAACTGCAATAGTGGCGGCCGAAAATGGAGAAAATGCTTTCGAACACCTATTATAATAAAATCATGTACCTAATATCAGTTTTTTCTTCTGTTGAATTTCTTTTTAATTTTTGACATTAAATTATTCATTGACTATAATGTAGTTTTTTCTGGAGATTACGAATTTGGAAAGAAAACCCTAATGTACCTAATATCAGTTTTTTCTTCTGTTGATTTTCTTTTTAATTTTGTTGAATTTAGCGTACTGACATTGACATTGACATTAAATTATTCATTGTTTTTAACGTAGTTTTTTCTGGAGATTACGAATCTGGAAAAATAACTGCACTTTTCCATTTTACATTTAAAATTTACCCCCCGCCCCTAAACAGTGGAAAGGGTTAAAATATTACTTACTCCGTCAAAAAATGTCCCCCAACGACCCATTGCATCTCTAGAAATTTCATTTATTTTCAATCAGCCGTTTTCTCAATATCGCTTTGTAACACTTTAAAAGGACCACCCTGTATAACCGTTAAAAATCATTTGATTTAGAAATGTTACACCAAGTATTTACCGTTATTTAAGTTCATTTTGTTATATTTGTGGCAAGCATGAAACCTCTATACAGTAGAAATCAGGGTTTTTAGGAAGTATGTGAGACCTTATATCACATTTGTCCTTCCTTTTCTTCTGGCTCAGGCAACCAGTAACCGCACAAGACATATTGTTCTGGATTCTTAGTACCCAAATGAATCTAACAATAAAATGTTTTCCTTCCAGGGTAAAATTTATTTTGCACGAAAAAAAAATAAAAATTATTATTAAACTAGTAACCTAACCTAAATTTTTTATTGACGTTTATTTTCAGGAGCTATTACATTTTTTTCGAAAGCTACCTCACATCTGACGTAAATGCGCTGACTGGCGAGGACACCTTGTTTTCTTCCCACCATGGGTGTGCTTTATCTAAAAATGACTTTCGTTTTGTCATACGACGTCACGTGTCCTGACACTTAGGATAATTATGTTAAATGAGCCATTTCCACAAACTTAACGATAATAAAGTTTTAATGGAGTCGTCCGTTGCTTTGTGACAGTACATTTTAACAAATGAATGACAAAACAAGTTTTACTTTGTTAACTGTCACTTATTTTATTTTTGCCGTCAGCGCACAGTGATTCCACAGGTACTTTTAGCTGGACAGAAGTAATTTTTTTTTAATATGCAAAATTATTTAATCCAACTAAAATAATAAAGAACAATACCCAGTCAACTTAAATCATTACAAAAAAAATATATAAAATAATCTTTACTAGTTAAATTCAAGCGCCAGTCTTAGCAGGCCGCGGCCGGTGCGAGATAAACAATTATTTGTTGCTAAATGTCAGTTGTTGCGTGCTTGAGTGTGTCCTGGTAAAAAGTTAATGAATTTTTGGAAAATGGATGTGATTTTGCCAGGTATTTACTTAAATTTTTTACATATAGTGGGCTCTGCAATATATGTTTTTTTCTTCTGATAGCTTTCTTGTGTACACATGCAAAAAGATACCCATTTTTTTAAATTGAAAAATGGGAAGGCTTGCGCTTTCAAGTTATCAAAAGTTATTAAATATGATTAGTTAAAAAACGTTTCTTGGTATCTTTGCTAAGGTATGATGTTCGATTTGCTTGCCTCTTTTTGCCTTTTAATGAGTGTTCACCTCTTTTTTAGAGAGACGCGTATCCATTAAACGAGCTGCTTTGTTTAATGTGCTGAAACAAGGCGATAAATTCCAACCTACAACATCACAGTTGCAAGCGAAATTAATGCATTTCGTAAAAGAACATATTATAGATAAAGACATCAATGATGAAAATTTAAAAAATATACAGGGTAAAAAGTTTCTCTATTCTGCTTCTGAAAAAATGGAAAGAAAGCCGAAGATTTTTATCAGATTTTGTTGCAAAAAATGGCTTGAAGTAGAACTAAACTTTTCGAGAATTAAAAAGCGTGGTCGGCAAAAAATAGCATTTTCCCAAGCGAGTAATCGTACCCAGAGGCGCAGAGTGAAAAATGTAGTAAAAAAAACAGTCAAAATGAAACGATGAAAAATAGTGAGAAGCAAAACCAGTCTTATACCCCTGATGAAGCTTTAGCGTTGTTCATTTCTTTAAAATTGACACCTCATCGATACATCGGATTAAGAACATCAGCAAAAAAGAAAGGGCTTAGTAATCTTTATCCAAACTACCACAAAATTATTGATTCTAAAAGAAGTTGCTGTCCATGACAGAAAAATCTGCTTAAATTAATTTACAGAGTCTATTAAACCACACAATTGAACGGATCAGTGCAGTTCAGAGAGATGTATTTTTGTCAACTCTTGATTGCTCTACCGAAAATAGCCTAAAAGAGTTGCAAATGGATTTCGAGTGGGGGGCAGATGGTAGTGGAAGTTACAATAATTATAAGCAACGATTTGAATCAAAAGAATCAGACGACTCGAGTATCTTTGCAACCTGTGTGGTACCTTTACAGCTCTACTATCAATCAAAATCTGAGAAAAAAATAATTTGGCAAAATCCGAGAACTTCTTCAACCCGTTTCTGTAGGCCAGTGAAATTACAGTTTGTGAAAGAAACAGATTCGCTTATTAAAGAAGAATTTGCCCATATGGACGAACAAATCAAAAATCTCTTACTAACCAAAATTGTTATCGAGAAAGCAAGCTTCTCCGTCAAACATCAGTTACATAAAACTATGGTTGACGGAAAGGTTTGTAACTCATTGATGGATAACTCGTCCCAAAAGTGTTGTATTTGTAAGGCGGGTCCTAAAGAGTTTAATGATATTCCTACTTTGGTATCACGTAAATTGAGTACGGAAGCGATTAGTTTAGGATTGTCAACATTACATGCATACATTAGGTCTTTTGAACTTCTGCTGCGCGTAGTATATCGTTTGGACTTTAAAACTTGGCGAGTGCAAAAAGAAAATAAAAATTTATTCGAAAGGAAAAAAAAACAGATTATTTCCGGATTTCGGGAAAAAACAGGACTTTTAGTAGATATGCCTAAATCATGCTTTGGAAATACAAACGATGGCAACACTGCTCGTCGCTTTTTCCGAGATCCGAAAATGTCTGCCAGCATTACAGGTATAGACGAGAACTTAATTTACCGATTTAGTGTTATTCTTTCTACGTTAAATTGTAATTATAATATCGATTCGAAAAAGTTCCATGAGTATGCAATGGAAACAGCTGATTTATATATAAAATTATATGAGTGGTATCCTATGGCTCCGAGTGTACACAAAATACTTATTCATAGCAAAGAAGTTCTTGATCTATTTATGCTACCTATTGAGCAAACGTCCGAGGACGCCCAAGAAGCTCGTCATAAAGAAATCCGTTATTACCGAGAACATAACACTCGTAAAATTTCGCGAATCAGTACGCATCAAGACCTCTGAAATATTCTGTTAGTATCCTCGGATCCATTAATATCCAGTATTAGAACTTTGCCACCCAGACAAAAAGGTATTATTAATAGAGATGTGATAAATTTGCTTAAGCCACCTGACAAAAAAGTAGGTTATGACAGCGGCAGCGATGCTTCTAACGACTCAGATTCCCAGTTTTAATTTTTTTAAGTATCTAGCGATAAGATCATAAGAATTTGTTACTTAAACGAATTAAAAACAAAACTAAATTAAAAAAAACTGTTAAGTGTTAATTAAAATAGTATTTAGATCAGATTTTATCCGTTTTTTGTTCAGCGTTACTTTTTAAAGATGTTTATTTTTGTTAGTATGAAAATTATGTTATAGTACCTATAATCAGTAATTCTCATCCTAATATATTCATAATAAAAAAGTAAAGTATTGGCAAATTTTTAAATTTCAAAATATCCGGGGTGGGAAGTTTCTAAATGAATACCCTGTATAAACTCGCTCATAGCTGACTAAAAACATTATAATAACACTTGTAGGTATAGTGTAGTACTTGGACTTTTTAAATTTTTACATCGCGACACGTGTTAAAATACACTCTTAGTAATTTTTGATAAATCCTGTATTATAATAATTTTATGCAGTTAACTAACTTAAGTCAATAAAATTTATAAAATGTATTAATTTACGCTCAGTTTAGCTTCTTTTACTTTAGTTGCAAAGGTCAAGAATAAAATTATGGACCGATTCTGAATCACCCTGTATATAGGATCTATATCTTAATTTCTTATTGAAAATATACCCCGCGTTAATTGCAGAAATGCTTTAAAATAACATGTAAAAATAAATTTATCCAATAAGTTAGCTAACTAACAGCAAAAAAAAATATCCAGCAAGAATTACAATCTGAATCACTGTGTGGCGTGACTGCAGTTTCGTACTACTAGTACATTTTCAAACGCAATGAAGATATTTAAAATCAAGTTAGGTATATATACAGACAAAAATTCTTAAGATTATGGTTAGGGAAAACCAACTGTACATTTTTTATGGTCAAAAAGTTTTAGTAGGGTGGTATTTCCTACATCTGTTTGTGAATTTAAAAGGTTAACATTTGGGTCTTTATAGTGTTTATAAATTTCTATTGCCTCTAAACCATCCAATTTGCGACTTTTTTTTCTTATAAAGTAATATATCTAACTTATTTATGTCAGAGAATTTATGTGAAATGTCTAAGAAAGGGTTGGCGAAATGAGAGTTCTGTTTTTTTTTAATCTATATGAGACGTTATGCTCTTTGAATCTAACATCGAATTTTCTCCCTGTTTGCCCTATTTACCAGTTATAGCATTTATTACATTTTAACCTATAAACTCTAGACTTTTTATACTTATTTATTTTTGTTTTGACGTTAAAAATCAAATTAGAGAGTCTTTGCAACGATCGAAAAGTAACTTTAGTATTTTTATTTCTTTTTAAAATATTTGCAATCTTATTAGATATTTGTCCAACAATTGCATATTTTGGACCAATATCTGGAAAATAGTCGAGGTTTGTCGAATCTTTGTTATTTCCTAAAAATGTCTCAATAATGTCCTTAAATGCAATCATCCTTCTTTTTGTTTTGGTAATAGGTACCAACCCCTCGGTTACTCACTCTCGATGACAGACATTCAAAAAGGCATTTTGTTACCCTGAAAAGCCTCAAAACCTGACCACCAACCAGACTCACCGAAATAAGCTGCCTTAACCTCGGATTTTGACAAAAGACCTGAAATAACTCCGAGCAAACAATGCATGGGAGTATAAAGGGTTGCCTAAATTCAGTGAAATTCGTGAGGTGTCCTCAATGATATCAGATTTTAACATTAGGGACCTAACGTAATATACCGTTCGTTTATTATTTAGAATAAATTATTGTAATTTGGTGCTGTTATGTATGACCGACTAGAAAAGGTCGAAATATTAGTTTTTTATACAAGCGAATATATAATAATTTAGAACTTAATCGTTGTAACAGTCATTTTCAATATAATTGTTATATTTTCTTGGTTATGAGGAAAATGAAAACGCAAAATTATATATATATATAATAAATTACAAAGGAACATCCGCATGAATCCAATATTTGGGCATAACGATAGAAATCGTCTGCCCATCCCCTTATTATTAAGGTTCGATTTTGTGCAACTATAGTTCAAAGCCTGCAGCGGAAAGAGGGAAGAAGTTGCGGTGCCTTAAGGCTTCGAACGTAATGGACTATCAAAGAGATATTCAGTTTATTTTCTCCCCGCATTGTATGTATAAAAGAACCGTATATAACAGTATTATGAAAACAAGGAAACTTTGAATAAGAAGACCACATGTATAGGGTGTTTGGTAGGTCGATGTAAACATTTAGGGGAGTGATAGAGAACCTTATTTTCGTCATTTTAAGCAAACATTTTATAGTACGAAAATTTAAGGTTTTTGAGATATTTTGAATTATTACTAATCGTCGTTCATTTTCTTCAGTGCACAAAATTAATAAATAACTTTCCTTGTAAAGTTATATTTTTGATTATGTAATAAAAGAAGTCCCAAATAGCACTGGCCGACAAAACATTTTTTTTTTTAGTGTAACACAAATCAGAATAGCACAATCTAACAGAGTGGACCTATCCCAATACGAAAATAACAAATAGAAAGTTTTAGCACGTAGGGTTTTCTTGTTAGGGTTGTAGAACCATATCGAATGTTACGATACTTAATATCTTTAGAAAAAATGATATCAGAAAATTCTTAAACCTGTTTATTGACTATGTTTACAGTTTTCGCCTATTAAACTTACCATACATCTAAGAGAAAAACACACGAGAAAAATATTAACTTAAAACACTAATTAAACTCTATATTCTCCGTTTATGAGGTGTCCTATCTTCTCTCTTCAAAAACCAGCAGTAGACACCCATCATGGCTGGATCCCATCTTCCTTAGTACCGAATTTCCATTGTTCTGATATCTTGGTGAAATCTTTCACCCTGCTCGTCACTAACAGTCCTTCTGTCTGGCACCAAGCGCTTTATAGGCATGTAAGAGTTCATTAATTTTCATCCCTATTGTTGTCTAAAAATCCTCTTACTACATTAACAAATGTATTCCATGCCCTGAGTTCCTGCCTATGCTATATTTAGATGAGTCTATAAATAAGCGCCACTCACGGGGAGAATCCTCAATATCAAGTTCTTGCATTAAACTGTCTATATCAGCACACGCGCACAACGAATTTTCCATACTGTAGAATTCAGAAAACATAGCATTTCTTTTTCTGAAATTTATAATTTTTGTTTCTTTGGCCAATAAGTTCCATTCCTTAAGACGGGAACCCAGAAGTTCTGACTGTTACTTGGATAACCCCAAATCACTACTAAATTATTTAATTCACTTTGAACAATCAAATGTGGCTCGCCGGAACTGGGACCTGTGGTAAAAGTAGGATCGGTGCACTGTTCTTCTGAGCTGCCTGATGATGCGTTATCTTCATTATCTCCCAAATCAATAGCTTGCCAATTTAAAGGCGCAATCGGCACTGGCAAATTTGCATTATGAGGAACAGGTCGTATGGCAGATTGCAAATTTGGATATTCTATATTGTGCTTTCCTTTTTTGGAATAACCTTCAGTTTTTGTCAGGCAAAAATAACAATCATCAGAATGATTGATGGGTTTTTGCCATACCACTGGAACTGCAGAAGGCGTACTTTTTCTCTTTCACTTCATCCACTGCACCAATGATACACTACAACTAACACAGCACACATGGGGAGCCCACCGCTTATCTTGATCCTCAATTAACACACCAAAATATTTAAAGTAGGTTTTTTTACATTTTCGGAAAATGGCCTGGCTTGTGATTTCACCAGAAATTCTCTAGATATATAACAAAATTTGTCAGAAGAAATTTTGCAACTTCGACGCCTTTGACTCGACATTCTCGTCTTCACATACACTTGCTTATCGATACACAGAGAACCACTCAATTCGAAACTCAACAGAAGAGTGATGTTTGACGTTTATTTTATGTCTAATGTTGTAAACAACCTAGTCTAGTTAATTTTTCCGTTGTAAAATGGACCCATTTAAGCCGCCCCACAATAAAATTGTTTACCTGCCGATATAAAAGATTCTAATTAGGCTATTAAAAAATGGTATTAGGGCTTTCCGAATATTTTTTTTATTATTGAGAGGGTATTTCCATTGTGAAAATATTAAGCTAGCCTGTGTTAGAAAAATTTTGTCGGCCAGTGTAATGTTACAGGAAGCAAATAAAAATGTCTTATGAGTTTATTTTCCAATTTTTATTTTTACTACCACAAATACACAAGCAAATATTCAAATTAGTTTAAAAACTTGTCTATTTAATATCCTTCCAAATGACCTAATAGCAAGAAAAAATTACCAACTTATTTTAAAAATAAAAACGTAATGGTTTTTAAAAGTGACATAATAGAAAGCAAAGCTAGTTTTGTTGCTTTATAGAGTAAATCAATAACTCGAAGCTTATAAGTTATTTAATTAAAGTTATCTTTTAGATTAATACAAAATAATTTAAAAAGTCTGAGTAAGAAAAAATTGAAACGTATTATCAACTATCGATACGGAAAAGTTTCTAAATTAAACGAAAAACCAAGAATATATTAGATGCTGACATTATTTATTACTGGTGTAAAATATTAAGCCCATCGACCAGTTTATAAGGCTACAGATTAAATACAAATTTGTTTCACTGCGAAATATACTTTTAAGAGAGTGGCCACTTTTGATATATTCATATAATAAGAAACCGGTTGAACATCGCTCAACCAAACATTAACATTTAACGCATTTAAGCACACTGACCGGTAAAAAAAGCATAAACATTAACACTGAGAGCAGAAACAACATTTAATAGTACTACTCAGTATAAGTAAAATTTCCATCGTGCGTTTATGTAGTTTGCAATAATTAATTAATAATTTTTAAAGCGCTTTGACCGTTTTTACGTTGCTTATAAGGAAATTAGGATGGCAGAGTTTGCAAATAATAAGCACGCTCATATTCTATACACGGGGGAGGATATATCAACGCCGATCTCCAAACAGAAGACTACCTAACCTAAAAATTTTTATGAACACATATCGCCTTATTAGTGAAACTGGCAAACTACACCTTACAAGAATCTGGTGTAGTTTAGTTGTTATAACACTCCAGTGCAAATCCGAACGACCCAATAAGAAAGGTAACTTATTGCAGATTTTTGTTAAATGCCGATATCGAAGACGGCGACTACCTTAAAAACATTATATGGGTGAGTCAAAATTAAATCGGGAAGGTATAACAAATTTCCACAATCTGCATTACTGGGCTCAAGAAATAATAATAATAATATTAATAATAATAATATTAATAAATGTCTTTTATTCATAAAATGTTCAAAATATTTAAATACATAAAAAAAGTTTGCATGTCGATGATTGGCGCAGTCTAGCTTTATAGCTACTCTACTGAACCAATCAATGACAAAAAATATTCTTAATTCAAACAGTAGTCATGGTAAGCAGTGGTATTTTTATATATTTAATAAAGTTTGGGTGCAATAAGAACAGATCTTTTATAAATCATAAAATTGTGCCCCTGATAGTTAACTATTATTTTAATAAACAAAATACCAGTGTTTTGCAAATTAAAAGGGTATTTCCTATCTTATTTTGAATACCGTCACTTTTAAATTTAAAAATTTGACAGAAAGCGCATTATAACATCGAACAGCATTGTATGAAAAAGATCTCCGAAACATGGCGCTCTGGTGATGACGCATAGTTAATTTATTTTTACCTCTTACATATCTTCCGTGTATTTTACCACGAAAAATTAACTTCGCGAACAGAAACGGGGGAGGAAGGATCACTAATTCATTTAATTAAAAAACTACAAAAATGAAGGTTTCTACGAACATCCGTTCGTAACCAATTGACTTTTTTATATAAATGTGAAATGTGATCATATTTTCTTAATCCAAGAACAAATCGTAAGCAGTCATTGCTTTAAATGCTCCTTAAACCTTAGCTGCGTATCTAACACAACTCCCAAATTCTAGGCATTATCAACTTCATTTTGGAACCATTAATTGCTATACTGAAGTTATCTTTTATAAAATTTACTTTATTTTTATTACCATTAACACCACAACAGATTAGATTTTAAGGGATTTAAATGTAAATTGTGTTTCTCAGAAAGCTTATTTATTCTTTTTAAATCACTGTTAATAGCCCATTCAATATCTACCTGATAACTTACATCAAAAAAGCAATAAATCTGAATATCATCAGCAAATGCTTGTACTTTGCAACACGTCACAGCTTTTAAAATATTGGATGTATATCTAAGAAACAACAATGGTCCCAAGACGGACCCTTGAGGTACAACAGAAGTTATTTTCGCTCGATCAGAATGTTTGTTTTCAGTAAAGATAGTTTGAATAGTTTGAGACCCGTTTGCTAAGTATGATTTAACGAAAAGGGCAGACTCCTTATTAAAACCGTAATATTTTAATTTAGAAATAAGTAAATTATGATTAATAGTGTCAAACGCTTTTGAGAAATCTAAAAGTATTAAAATAGTATTTATATTTTTATCACAAGCCCTAAAAATATCATCAGTTACATTAGTCAAAGCTATCGATTAACCAGAACTTTTCAAACATCCACACTGCGTAGAAGGAATAATATTTTTGTTACAAAAGTCATATATTTGATTATGTGAAATTTTTTCAAATATTTTGGAGAGAGTAGGGAGAATACTGATTACTCGTATACCATTAAAACTAGTTGGATTTGTAACTTTAGATAAAGGTTTTCCAACTGATATCTTCCACTGGTCCGGAAAGTAGCTGATTTAAATGGAATAATTTATAATATGTAATATGAATTTGTCAATAAACGGACTGCAGTATCTTAAGATAAGAGGAGAAATTTCATCAAATCCAGTCACATTACTTTTTATGGAATTGTGAAAAGTATTGTTTTCATAGAAACTCACCCTTTCTGTACAAAGTTTCTCAGTGCAGACCACATTTTTTAGAATTATTTTCTTTACATAAGGAGTCGAAATATATTTTTTTTCTTCCTTCTAACAGCAGCTAATGTGAAATTTCTTTGGCATTTGTAATGAACCCAGTCCTCATTTCGCCTTGTTCTCTTATATTTTTGAAAGGCACTATTCCTTTGTTTCATGCACACTTTTAAGTTTGTTGTGTTATCAGCCATGGTGCTCTCGGCTTAGTAATCGTGGATTCCCGTATTGGGGCAAGAAGGAAATATCTTTCCAAACCAAACTTAGTGTCAATATCTGGGCGGGAATCATCCGTCGACATCTCGTAGGGCCCCACTTTTTTCCAAATAATTAAAGTGGTGTATGTTATTTAAATTTTCTCAAAAACGATTTGCCCATTTTATTAGAAGATTTGTCTCTAGTTCTCAGATAGAGAATAAAGTTTCAAATCGAATGCTTTACCAACCAGGGTTGGATCGTCATTATGAAAATAGCTGGATTAGAAGGAGCGGACCCATTCTATGGCCTACTAGATTACCAGATTTAACACCATGTGATTTTTATTTAGAGGGCCGAACGAAAGACCTTATGTATGAGATACTTATTACAAATCGAGATCAGCTAATAGAGCGAACAATACATGCTGGTGATTGATGCAGAAACCATTTCGAGAATTAATAATGACTGTTTCAACAGTTCTTTTATTTAGTTTTTCGCTGTGTGAAATTTTTAGTTGGTTAAAAAAGTTATAAATTAATAACTAAGGTGGTGTTTAACATTCTACGTTTTTATTAATAAAATTAATATTTTCAAGTAAAATGATATTTCGTTCATTTTAGTTTTTAGCTACTCAAACTTTTAAAATGGTTGTATGTTCTGCGTTGATAGCAGTAATCACTTCTCATATTCGAAACGTAAATAACAATCATGCATTTCTTAAAGTTATTTTAATTCGAGTTAACTCGGCTTCAATGATATTCGAACACAGAACCGCTTTGCATTTTAGGCAAGTGCTCTGACCACTGAGTTACTTTTTCATTTTTAATATGTCTGAAAAATAAAATAATTTTGGACAATTTATATCCGTCGTGTCCAAAAGCTAAAACTTCGCCATTACGCCAAGGGACATTTGTCAACATTGCATGTTTGAAATACTTCTATAAAGTCTTTGGTGAATTCTATCTTTTTTCCTTTCTTTAAACAATTTGTAAGTGGCTTTGTAATTTTGGCCAAGTTGTCTATGAATTTTCTATAGTATCCAACCATTCCCAGAAAACTTTTAATTTCTTTATGTGTTTTTGGAATTGGATAATTTATTATTCGTGAATTAGGTTTAATACCAGTCGTTGTAATTATATGACCTAAAAATTCAACTTCACGTTTCATGAACTCACATTTATCTATTTGTATTTTTAAGTTGTGTTCTTCGAACTTTCTAAAAATGTCTTTAAGATGATGAATATGTTCGTCCAAAGGACTTGAAAATACAATTACATCATCCATATAAACAACACATATTTTGTTTATGAATTCTTTTAAAACTTCGTTGACCATCCGTCGAAGTGACAATTAGAAGGCTTCCAGCAGAAGAAGCTGACGCAATAAGGTATGAAACAGCGAAGGTCATTAAACATTATAAGCTGCCTAAGTCGAATCTATCAGTTGCGGAAAAAACGGCAATAAAAAGATTAAGCAAGTAGTATTGACATATTTCTTGACTCTGTGAGCGCGGCGCTATCTGCAATGGCGTCTCGTTGCAAGTATTTGGTGTTTTGTGGTGATTTAAATATAAATTTCTCTATTGATAATATTCCAAAAAAACAATTATTGGACCTATTCACCTCATTTAATTTAAATATTACAACATCTGAACCTACCAGAATATGCACAGTTTTAAATGGCCATACAAGTTCGTCCATTATCGACTATGTGGCTACAAATATTTCTAGTGATTTATGTCATTGCACTGTTTTTAACCCACATATTAGTGATCATCTGGCTCATAGGTTTGTAGCTGACTTATCGGGCGAAAAGTGTATCGCTGATATGGCCCCAGAGACCAAATGGTTTTCTAGGGACCTTTCAGATGGCAATATTAAGTTTTTCTCAAACATGGTGATGTCCTTAAATTGGTGCCATACGCTGACTCCTTTTGCGAGTTCTGATGATCTATAGCATGTAGATGCAGTTTATGGAAGATATCTTATACTGTCTAAATGTTTGCTGTCCACATAAATATCGTAAAATTAAAAGGAATCAACGTATTGAGGGTTGGTATAATGAAGATTTATCAAACATAAAAAATAATTTAGATAGACTATTCTGGATATATCGCGATAGTAAAGACAATAACGTCTACATAGAATATCTAAACCTTAAGAAACTGTACAAAAAACAAATCAAGACTTGCAAACAGCATGGATGTCAACGATAAATTAAATAAACATAACAATAAACAAAGTGAAATTAAACTCTTTATCAACAATGAGACTGTTTTGGATGCTAAGGACGTGGCGAATGAGTTTGTAGCATACTTCAGTACTGTGTCTGCCAAAAAATTTCAAGAGCGGTAAGGATGTTCCTCCTATCACTGTACAATTCCACCATTTGTTTTTAATAGTATAGTGGTTAGTCCTGTAAGCAGTGATGAAATTGTCCAGATTGTCAAACAGTTAAAAAATAAGAACTCTGCAGGTTTTGACGACCTTAACGTAAAAATAATTAAAAATATTATAAATAATATTTTGCAACCCCTTACTTTCCTCATTAACCATAGCCTTTCTGAAGGTGTTTTTCCTAAAGTACTTAAAACTACGAATGTAGTACCTATTCATAAGAAAAGTGCTCGTGATAACATTGAGAATTTCCGTCCAATATCCTTACTTAGTGTATTTTCAAAAATATTCGAACGTCTAGTTTATAACAAAAGCATAAATTTTATTGACAGATATAATTTGCTAAATTCCGCACAACATGGCTTCCTATCGGGCAAATCTATAGAATCGGCCTCGTATCAGTGTCTAAACCAGATTTACGAGAGTATAGATGCAGGTAAACTGGTGGTCACGATATTTTTTGACCTGTCAATAGCGTTTGACACAATAAATAAATATTTCCTCATTAGTAAATTATATAATATGGGAATTCGCGGAACACTTCTACAGTGGATTAAATTATACTTGTCTGAAAGGGAGATTGTAGTTAAGTACGGCGGTGTAAAGTCTAGGGCGTGTTCAGTAAATATTTTATTCTATATGCAAATGATCTGCCGCTATATATTAATCAGGGAAATATGACGATGTATGCTGATGATACTACTATTGTGGTTGAAGCCGAAAATGTGGACGACTTGAGTGGAAAGATCTTGAATGTCTGTAAAAATATGGAAGTGTGGTGCCAAAGAAATGGACTAATATTAAATATAGAAAAAACTGTGTATATGAATATGATTAATAGAAAGTCGTACTCGGCTGATCTTGAGGACCGGCTTAATATTAAGTTTGCTGGTAACAATAGATTTGTTAGGTACAATTATTGATTCGCGGCTCTCGCTCAATGACCATGTAGACTATGTTTGTGGTAAGCTTAACTCTGCGTATTTTGCTATTGTGAGTTTAAAGAATACCCTTGACATTGATGGCCTTCTGTCGGTGTATTACAATAATATTATTTGTTGGGGCAATGCAGGTATTCAGAGTAACCGGGTTTTTGTTAATCAAAAAATAATTTTGCGTCTCATATTTGGTTTAGATATGCGCCAGAGCTACAGAGACGTTTTTTTGCAAAGGAGAATTCTCACGTTTCCTAGTATATACATTCTCAGGTGTCTCGTGTTTGTAAATAGTAACAGATCCATGTTTGGTGAGTTGGGATCGGGGAGTACCTACAACACGCGAGGAGGGAACTTTCTTATTATCCCCCCTCATAGAACATCGTTCTTTAAGAGATCTCCTTTGTACAATTGTATTAATTTGTACAACGGCTTACCATTGGAGATACGCATGTTACGTGGCAAAAAATTTACTGCTGGGGTGAAATCCCTTTTACTGACTAAGTGTTGCTATTCTATTAAAGAGTTTATTGGACATTAGCATAAATACGATTATTGCGTTTTTTTCGCCTGCTGCCTGGTTACTTTGTTTTTTAGATTGCCCTCTTCAATATTTATTTTATTTCTAGCCGCACTGTTTTTTGTGTTTACCTGTTTGTTATGTTAAATATTAGTACTTTGTTTGTTTTACTGTTATTTTATTTTATGTAATTTTATTTTGTTTTATGTCGTTTTTATTTCGACATTGTATTAAAATTTTGACGAATACAGTAACGTTCGTTTATGCATACAGTATACGATTTTTATATTTTATATAATTCTTTTATATTTTATATAATTCTTGATTTTTTTTTATCTTTTTATTGTAAAATTATTGACGACCCAATGTACAAATTTGTATATTTTTGGTAGTATATTATTCTATTCTATTCTATTCTATTTTATTCAGTTTAATACTGTAGTCTTAGAGAAAACAGATTACGTCGAAAAAATACTACTATACATGCATCCAACCTATCTGAAGAGGAAAAGAAGACGTTCAGGCCAAGCAGCTCATGAATTCAGCGGTTTTACGGACTACACAAGGTTAGTGTACCGCTTCAACTATCGTCTGTTGAATACTTACAATAATACAAAGTTGATAAATATCTTTCAAATATTTTTATTAATTACAGGAATATATTAAATTTTTTTTTGAAGTGAAATTAAAAGCAACCTAATTAGAACAGTCCAGAAAACTTCTCCGTGTTGTTTATCATCTGTACCAGCAACTTCCTAATAAACCACAACCACAGACAAGATTGCGAGGTTACGTGGCCGATCCAACACATATATAATCTTCAACACAAAAAAGAAAATTGGACAATGTTTGCGATCACCAAAGGCGATTATTCCTATCTAAAGGGAAAGGGCATGCAGTTCCTTGTTCCTGTAGTGATGTCTATATTGGAAAAACTGAACGATCCATATCGACTAGACTTAAGAAACACGAAAGAAGCAAATTGAATGTATGTGAACACCAACATTCCAGACACTTGTCATAAATGTAAACGGAGTCAAAGTTCTTGTACCGGTCTCGGGATTCTATAAACAAAAAGTTAAAGAATCTGTTGAAATTATAAGCATCCTACTAATTTTAATCGATACTACGGGCTTCAGTCTACCTTACTCTACATCATACGTGATAACCGGACGTACCTCAGGTCACAATTTGGTGAACACCGGTCGACTATAAATAGTCCTAGAACCCTGAAGATGCCTCTTGCACTTCAAGGCGAAACATCGGAAAATCATTCCATTTTGACACGGTATTATTCCAAGAACAATGATTTCTTAGTTGACCACGGGAAAGCTTTCGTTCTATTTAATAGTGTCAGTTGCATATTGAATACACTTACGTCATTTAAATCACGAAAACATATAAATGCTGTTGATAAGTAAGGCATCGCCGCTTAAACAACTTTTAAAATTCGGCAAAATATAACTCACACGTCTTATTTGTTCACATTGTATTAGTAAGTTTCGAAAGGGTTAAATAGTTCTGGAGGCGTATTTGCCAAAAGTAAGCGTCAGAACATTCTCCGATTCCATTAAAGTCGAACTCATTCAATTTACTTATTTGCCAGTAGTAGCTGGTGCACACTACTGGGAAAGTTAAATTGGGTCGGCGGAATTTTGCGGTGGTGTTTAGGAGCTTAGGGAAAATATTACCGGAATCGATTCGGTTCGTTTCGTTTGTTGGCCAGATTTGATACGTTTAGAGCAAGCGAATGAAACCGAATAATCCGGTGGTAATTTTATTAAACTTTTAGTTAACTAAAGTAAGCATTACCACATTAATTCGAACCGATATCGCTGACTGTAGCTCGAATGTGTTGAATTTATCTGCCACATAAACGAACTATCTAGCATCTTTAGTCTTGCGCAATTACTTAATTGAGGACTAAAATAACAATTGATTAATTATGTGCGAAGTATATACTGCAAGTTTTTTTGAAAATTGAAATTATTTGAGTAGGTAATGTAATTACTAACGAAATGAGCAGCATTTTACAATTTGTGTGTTTTATATGATCTAGCATACAATAACTTCGATCTATAGTTTTAAATTATTTTCAGCAACATGCCGCTTCTACCAAAACTGGTGACAACATTGATATTTTAAATTGAACTCCCTGTATATTTGTCAATTTTTAGAATCCAAGTTCATCCTAACTAACTTCTCTGGATACTTTCCTATGCTTATGTTAAGTCCTAACAATAGAGATATAATAATATAATAGAGAAATCGCCCTTTTGAATAAAGGTTTGAATTTTGCAGAGCGTCCAGTAAAAAATAGTTTACCAACTATTATAGCGAATATCGAAAGTTCCATTCAGTACGTGCCAGAGGTAACTAAGGGATTCATTAGAGCGGCTTTCAGAAATCAAATCTCAAAAAACGTTGTTAACAATAAGTCAATATGTTTCTCGTAAAAAAACTGAAGTTATCCAGGAAAAGAATCTTCTTATTTAAAAGCTGACAAAGGAAATAAGGTTGTTGTACCAGACAAAACAGATTATCTTGAAAGAGTAGACAATTTGATTCAAACTGGTCCTTACGATTTAATTGAGAAAAACCCATTATCAAAAATGATAACAGAAGTAAAAAATACCTTAAAACAGTGTGTCCGATAAAATAAAATTTAAACTAACACATAGTAACCTACAGTTATCTAAACTGTATTACCTTCCCAAAATCCATAAACCTGGGAAGTCCATGAGACCTATTGTTGCAGCTGTTGGATCAGCAACGTTTAATATTTCAAGCAATTAAATATCTCGTACGATAACTTTGAGGTTACTAACTCGTTAGAATTCTTAGATAAAATTAAGAATGTTCACTTAAAAGAAGGTGACATTTTAATATCTTTTGATGTTAAGCTCATTGTTTCCTAGTGTACCCATACTGGGAACTGCGATGGGCAATTGCTTAACTCCGTTCCTTGCAAATTTGTTTGTGGGTAGATTAGAAACCCAATTCAAAAAAGAACTCAAGTATTTCCCAAGGGTGTGGTATAGATACATAGACGATATATTTGCTATTTTTGATACTAAAACAGAAAATTTAGACACTTTCTTGCAAACATTAAACAATAAATATCTTTCCATAATTTTACGCACGAAAGAGAGAACAATGGGCAATTGCTTTTCTCGACACGTTAGTTATTAGAAATAACGATAAATTAGAATTTGATATTTATAGGTATATAATCCTGATAGGTATATAACATCCGACTCATTTCATTGCCGTCAACATAAATTAGTAAATAGACATAAGCATAAGAAAATGTTATAAGATGCCACTGCTCTTCATGCACCAGAGACTTCCAATAAGTTCATAGTAATCCCCTATGATCCTAGATATACGAAAGGTCTAGAAGCAGCATCTAAAAACGTAGGTTTTAGAGTAGCTTACAAAACGGAGAACAATTTGAAAAATATCCTTGGAAATCCTAAAGACAAAGTTTACTTGAAGGAGAAGAGTGGCATCTATGAAATTAGCTGTAATGACTGCGATCTAAAATATGTTGGGCAAACTAAACGCTCCATAAACATTCGTTTTAAAGAACACATGGCACATTTAAGACATGGAAGAACTAAAAAGTCAAGCGTTGCCCAACATGCTTTGGAAAACAATAACCAGACAGGAATAAATATTCTTAAGTTAATTAAAAATATATCTAAAAATAGATTATTGGATACATTTTAGAGCATAGAAATATTCAAATGTGGTAAGAAAGCACTAAATAAAGGCAGATGACCTATTTCCTATAGACCCCTCTATTGTTTACTTGACAACGGTGCAGTCGGGTGCAACCAAGTGTGACCACATTTACCTATAGCTAGTCTGGGTTAGGATAAGTTATTTTAGTTTATATCATCTGCCTGGTTAGCGAAATGCGCATCCAGAACGTAACAAGTTGTGGTGTAGTATCGTTAGACTCTTGTATTTTGATCTTTCCTATGCCTATCGATAGCTGTTTTTGAGATATCAATAAATATTCAATTTTTGTAACGAAAAATGGGCCTCGTTAAAATCTTAATATAACCTTACCCTAGAACAATTTTAAGTTGAAATTTGGGTTGTGATTAACCAATGCTTTTAGGCATTTTATCGTTTATTCATATCTTAGTTGAGTCATACAGGGTGGTCCAGAAAAAAAGTTTATTGCTAACTTATAAAAGTCTCCGAAATTCACTTTTTTAAACCAAAGAACCTAATTATTATTACCGCATTCAACAGAGCACGAAAATTCGTGTTTATATATAAGGTGTTTCTATAGCTTTTTCAGTTGTTTTTCAAATAAAAGCCGTTCTAATAATATTTATCAAACTGTACCAAACATGTGATATGTAATTAAAAAACAACAACAAAATTTTAATAAAAGTCGATTATGTTTAACAAATTAACACAATTAGAGTAAATTAAGTTTCACTATGTTAAGTGTTTAAAACGTTGTCTATTCACAAGCAAACATTTGTTAATATAAAACAAAACTTTTAAAGTCGTGGCTTCTTGAATTTCCGCTGGATTGAGTTCATTAAATAGCTGTTTCACCTTACTTACCAGTGCTTGCTTATTATCGATCGTCGTATTTTAAACTATTTCTTTGATACTACTGAAGTTTGGTAAACGCGGTGGCTATCTCCAACGTTTTTGTAACCCCGTCCATCTGTCTTCAAACATAGCATACAGTTCTCTGTTAACTTAATTTTTGGAATTCGCAAGAGCATCATCGAGCATATCGAATTAAAAATAGATTTAGGTATTAAATGACCTTCATTTGCCGTAGTTTTTTTCTAAATTCTTATTGTTCACAGATAAGAACTTTCCAATATTTAGCAAGCTATTTTACCTATACCTGCTTACGGTAATGTAAATATTTATTTTAGTTCCTTTAAGTTTCAAACTAAGAAATTTAATGCCACAGTGGTTTTCGTGTATGTTACAAAATGTACACAACAACTGAAGCGTAGCAAAATACGCATTTAGTTGCAACAATTTATGGGGGAAATTTTTCAGGTAGAAGATCGATAGAATATTTGTTAGTTTCAATGTGTGCGAGAAACAAAAAACTGAATTCCAACGAAGTAACTTACTTTTTGGGCTCATTTGGATGGATTAGTGTACCGTAATAGTAAAATTATTGACGAAAATAATCATAATCGATTTGCAGCAGCGACGCAGATAAAAAAACTAAATTTAAAATCAAATTTCTTAGTCGATTATTATGAATTAATCTAGGGGTTAATTGAGTGGAAGTCAATGCCTAGCCCGCAGACCAAATTGGCCCTTGCTGCCTCCCCCAACCGTACATCAGATCCTTGACATTTCCTTAAATTTGCTATATTTATACGCGTAGTTCTGGATATCCTTCCAAAGGTGATTCTTGTCCTCCTCCACCTGCAGGACATCTCCAAAAATGTTATGCCGCAGGCTAGCCTTACAGTGGCCAGCTCTCTCTTCAGTCGACAGTTACCTGAGACTACCCCTAGGTGGAGCTGACATTACGACGACTTCTTGTGGGTAGCCAAATCGTTTTCGCTCTGTCAGGTTCTCGACAATATTTTTTGTCTGCCTCATTTGTTATAATTTTGTCACTACCCAGTGATGGTATAATAGGTCTAGTCATTGAGAGCCGTCTTGATTTGCTGCTTTGTTATTTCTCGGATGGCTCTGGTTCTGTGAACGGACTATTCCAGAGTGACTAAGGATCCAATATTCCTGAACCAAGACTATGCGCTGGTCCTAGGTGAATTCAGCGCCTTCAACCTTGGTTGTCTGAGCAAATAACTACTTCTGCCTAAAACTCACGGTGTACCTTTCAAGAGGGAAACATTTCCCATAGTAAAGCTTCTCAACACACGCTCCTTTGCCCGACCTCTGCACTCCAGCCATCCAGCAAACTTAACTACTAACCTAACCGCTCATTCAATTATTTTTATCTGGAATCATGAGGGAGTACGGTAGGTTGAAAGGGATAACTCTCTCGTGACCATCAACGATGTCTTCTTTTCCTAGTATACGAATGCATCCATCATTCGGAGCTGAGCTTCAATGGCCTCTATGCAGTTGGCCTAGAGCGGGCAGGCCCAGCTGTATGTTTAGTAAATCTTACGGCATTGTCTTCATCGTATTGGTGATAGGTAAGTATGCCAGTCGTTAGACCTTTGAGAGTCTTAAACATGTCACCTATACCACTGTCCATCAAATTATAGAGAAAAAGGCTACCCTTGGCCTGATTACTTCTTCATTCAGCCAGTGGAATTCGTAGGTCAAATATATTCATTTTCCTTGTGACTAGGATCGTTTAGGACCAATAATCTAAGCTAACTAGCGTTCTAGATGATTATTTGAGCAGCGCACAGCTTAGCACAAACACAATGTTGCCGCTTTCTCAGAAAATCGTAAGTTTTAAAACGATCTCTTGAGTTGAAGTGGAAATTATTTGTAGTTCAACCAGTTTATTAATGTTTTCCTCTTCATCTTATGTAACTTTACTGTCACTAAGTATTAAATATACTGCATTATCTCGTAGCATAATGATTGTTCTAGTTATTTTAAGTGAAACTCTTTATTATTTTTTTTAAAGGAAATTCGTAAAATTAGATGAACATAAATGGTTGTTTAGACTTAATAATACATTTTTGCCTCCATGAAATTTTTATTAGCAGCTAAATTTTTTTATTGTTTACATATTTCAACATTCAAATTACAAAATTTCTATAATAATAAATCATGGTTCTTGGGATTAGACCGTGTCAAATTGGAATTACTATCCGACGTTTCGCCTTCGATTGCACGAGGCATCTTCAGGGATCTTTACTCCACGAGATCTGGTCACTGAATGAGCTCGAAGAGATTCAGGCGGGCTTTTATACCCGACTTGTGCTCGCCGAACCGTGACCCTGTGTTAAGATCGGTTTCCACGCGTGATGTAGACCGTAACCCGTATCTCTATTGACATTTTTTGTATGTTTAAATATTTCAATAGATTCTCTAACTTTTCGTTTATAAAAACCTAGGACCGATGCTAGAACCTTGGTTTCCTTTACATTTATAATAAGGCCAGTTGTATGCTGGTGCTCAGCTACAGCAGATTGAACAATTTGGTTCTTTTTAATATATCGTTCATGTTCCTTAGGTCTTGTTGATATAGAGCGTCCTGTTTCTCACACATACATTTCTCCACAGGAGCAAGGAATTTTATATACTCCTTCTGTTTGGAAAGGTACAAGATCTTTCGGGGATCGCAAGCATTGTCCAATCTTCTTATGTGTTTTGAAGATTGTACAGGGTGTTCCAGCGAGGACTGAACAGGGACCTATTTTCGACCTTCCTTGTATTTTGGAAAAATTCAAAATAGCCAATCGATGTATTTTTTCTTGTAGAATCCAAAAATGTCATCGAAAAAATATTTGAACCAGAAACAAAAGAGTTACGCTATGCATCAGGTGTTTTTTAAATGGAATGTATCGTTTTTTATACGATTTTTGGAAAGAGTGATTTTTTTTATGTCCGTTCTGATTAAAAGATTTGATTTTGCGATAGCTGTTTATATTACATTTTAATGTTTTACAAACTAAAATTTTAGCTTCACCTGTTTAAAATATACGATAGGTTGGTATAGGTGATCAAGGTAAAATGACGTTTGAATGCTTTGTCAATAAAAATTGACATTATTTTAATTTTTGTCGAAGTCTTCACCTAAAAAATATATATTTGACTCTGAACGAAATGAAATGCTCTTTGGACGAGAGACTACAGATTGTTATGCTATTTTACAAGTGCCAAGAAAATGCAAGAGAAGCAAGAAGAAGATTTATTGCAAATTTTCATAGAAATATATCCATCAATACAATTCTAAGGATAAAAAACCTATTTGAGGAAAATAAAACTTTACATGATAGAAAAAGAAATTCATTAAAAAATATTTATTAAATAATAAAATAAAACTACTAATAACATAAGTTTTCAATGTGACCGCCGTTTTTCTCGAAACAACATCGATAACCCCTTTGTAGCCTTTCTAAACTTGCTGTTACAATATGATTTTCCTGGTTAAGGCTGTTTATTTTATCGACAATTTTTCCCATGATCACTTGAATATTTTCGTTTCGTTGTCTGTATACGACGTTCTTCAAATGGCCCCAAAGAAATGTATCCAAAACTGAGAGGTCGGGGCTATTGAGCGGCCAAGCATATGTTCCATTTCGCCCTATCCATTCGTTATGGGGCCGATTTAAAAATTGAACCACATCATGCACGGCATGAGGAGGCGCCCCATCATGTTGCCAAATTAAATTCTGATATTCTGCCAATGGTAAGTCTTCCAAAAAATTTTCAATTTCGTTTTCTAAAAACTCATAATATCTGTGCCCATTTAAAGTCCCGTTAAAAAATATTGGTCCCAAAATTTTATTATTTTTTATCCCACACCAAACATGAATAGAATTCCTCCCTAGAAATTTAATAGTCTGGAACTTTTTTGGATTTTCAACGGCCCAGTGATGACTATTATGTCTGTTGAATACTCCCGATGTTGTGAAAGTAGCTTCGTCGGTCCACACAATATTTTTAAATAAATCAGGGTCTTCGTTTTCTTGCCGAATTACCATTTGAGAAACAAATTGGAAGCGAAGTTCTTTTTGTGCGGGTGTTAGGTGCTGAAGTGGAAGGATACGAAAAAGCCTAAATTTATGAATTTTCAGAGTCCTGTGAACAGTCCCTCGGGTAACTCTTCTGCGCCTTACACCGCCACCGTACTGAACTTCCCGAACTGCATCCGAAATAGATTTGGTTGGATTAACTTGAAAATAATTTATAATGGCCTGATCTCGATTTCTTC
Organism: Kuschelorhynchus macadamiae; assembly: GCA_030620095.1. Taxonomy (NCBI): domain Eukaryota; kingdom Metazoa; phylum Arthropoda; class Insecta; order Coleoptera; family Curculionidae; genus Kuschelorhynchus; species Kuschelorhynchus macadamiae. Next base: position 68,317 of record JAUTXW010005306.1, read on the forward strand.
TTCTTTGTACATTTCTTTTTCTATCATGTAAAGTTTTATTTTCCTCAAATAGGTTTTTTATCCTTAGCTTAGAATTGTATTGATGGATATATTTCTATGAAAATTTGCAATAAATCTTCTTCTTGCTTCTCTTGCATTTTCTTGGCACTTGTAAAATAGCATAACAATCTGTAGTCTCTCGTCCAAAGAGTATTTCATTTCGATCAGAGTCAAATATATATTTTTTAGGTGAAGACTTCGACAATAATTAAAATAATGTCAATTTTTATTGACAAAGCACTCAAACGTCATTTTACCTTGATCACCTATACCAACCTATCGTACATTTTAAACAGGTGAAGCTAAAATTTTAGTTTGTAAAACATTAAAATGTAATATAAACAGCTATCGCAAAATCAAATCTTTTAATCAGAACGGACATAAAAAAAATCATTTTTTCCAAAAATCGTATAAAAATCGATACATTCCATTTAAAAAACACCTGATGCATAGCGTAACTCTTTTGTTTCTGGTTCAAATATTTTTTCGATGATATTTTTGGATTCTACAAGAAAAAATACATCGATTGGCTATTTTGAATTTTCCCAAAATACAAGGAAGGTCGAAAATAGGTCCCTGTTCAGTCCTCGCTGGAACACCCTGTACGTATGTTGGACCGCCGAAGTGATCGTCCTATTTTGTCTGTAGTGCCATGTATATAAGGAAGAACTATACTACCTAACGATGGCTCCTTATCATCTTCCTTTCGCGGAGTTGGATTACTATATTTTTTAATTCAACGCGTAATATCTTCAGTGCAATAGTCATTCCCTCTCAGAGCTTCGGTCAGTTTCGATGTTTCTGATAGAGAATCTTGATCAGAAATCGACATGGCTCTAAGTACTAGTGAGTTAATAACCGATTTATTTTGTGCTGGATGGTGGTGTGAATTTGCATTTAAGTATCTATTTGTATGCGTCGGATTTCTGTACACAGAATGCCCTAATGTACCATTTTCCTTCCTTTGAACATATACATCTAGAAAGGGAATTGTCCCCATTAGATTCAATTTCCATTGTGAGCTTGATATTATGATGTTGTTGATTGAGGCGATCCAGAAATATGAAAAGATTATCCTGTCCATGAGGCCATACTACAAAAGTATCATCTTCATATCTGAACCAGTATTTTGGTTTTAGTGGAGCGGATGTTAGAGCAAAGGCTTCAATAAAGATATTCGCTACCACGGGTGATACAGTAGATCCCATAGCTGCCCCTGAAGTTTGTTCATAAAACGCTCCTTGAAAGATGAAGTAAGTAGATGTAAGACAAGCTTCCACTAGGTCTATTAGTAGGCCCTTATCAAGCTTATTATGATCCAATATGTCTGATATAATGGAAATTGAGTCGTTAACAGGAACATTTGTGTATAGTGATTCTACATCGAAACTGACCAATATATCTTCCAACCGGATTTTCTTAAGTTTTTCTACGAAAATGTGAGTTTTTTATAAAAGAATATGTTTTTCCAGTGAATGGATTAAGAAGGTTTGTCTATTGCACTGACAATCGGTCGAAGTGGTACATTGTTCTTGTGTATCTTGGGAAGACCGTAGAATCTGAGAATCTTGGAGCTGCTTGGTTTCAATGATTTCTTCTCCGCTGGTAGTACTACTGGTCCACTTGTAAGGTCTGTCTGCATGACCTTATATGTGTTGTTATCCAAAAGTTTAGCTATCTTTTCCACGTAGGCCGTTCTGTCCATGACGACTGTAGCGTTGCCTTTATCTGCTGGAAGGACCCGAGTGTTTTCATCTTCAATTAAGGTCTTCATTGCTATTTTTTCGGTTGCGGGGAGATTCCACTTCGGTGGTTTTGAGTTTTTAATGATCTTTGCTTTCTCATATCTAACTTCATCAGCTTGCTCTACTGGTAATCTGCTAATTGCCGCTTTAACGGAGGATATATGTCTTCTACGGGAATGCTTCTCGGTGCTATTGCGAAATTTTGGCCTTTGGAAAGGAGGGACTGTTCTGTTTCGGTTAAAGGCTACGATTGATAACTGTATTCTGCGGAGGTTTTATTGGATTTTTTCTGTTTAGGGGTGCTTCAAACTTCTTTTGTTGCTTAAACGTAACTTCTTGATGGATTTTTTCTGCCTGTGCATTGGTGATGTTGTCCAAAGTTGTGAATATGGTTCTTTCAAGTCTAAAAGCTGATTTCAGGTGAATTTCTAGAAGTTTACGCGCATTTGTATCTAAATCACGACCTATTGCCTTAACTCTTTCTCTAACTAATGCATTGCTGGCACGCTTATAAATATTCTTAGTATGCGTATGTGGGAGAAACAGGACATTCAATATCAACTAAACTTAAGGAACATGAACGATGTATTAAAAAGAAACAAATTGTTCAATCTGCTGTAGCTGAACACCAGCATACCACTGCAGCACCACTATTATAAATGTAAAGGAAACCAAGGTTCTAGCATTGGTTCCAGGATTCTATAAACGAAAAATTAGGGAATCTATTGACATTTTTAAACATAAAAAAAATTTCAATCAATTCAAACGCGTGGAAACCGATCTTAACACAGGCTCACGATTCGGCGAGCACAAGTCGGGTATAAAAGCCCGCCTGAATCTCTCCGAGCTCATTCAGTGTTCAGATCTCGTAGAGTAAGGATTCCTGAAGATGACTCGTGCAATCGAAAGCGAAACGTCGGATAGTAATTCCAATTTGACACGGTCTAATCCCAAGAACCATGATTTCTTAATTGACCAAAGCCGTGAAAGCTTCCGTTCTATGTTAAAAAAGTTGCTTTTATACTTTTTATATTAAAAGACAAAGTCAAAGTCAAAAAATAGCTTTATTGTCATAATATAGAACTATCGTAGACAAAGCCATATATTTATATTTAATATTCTAAATTACTACAAAAAGATATACATATATATACTCCCAGTAACAAGCTGCTAATATTTCAATAATAAGAATATTTCAATTTTTTACATTCAGTATAAATCTACATACTTATGTTACTGATATCTTCCATAACTCACAAAGAGAAAAAAATATATATAAATAAATAAAACAGGTCAAAATGTTTAAAAACCACAAAATACGCAAATAAGACACAAACTACAAATACTCACACTAACATATGCAAAACAAAATGGGGATCATTTTCTGATCTAGTCTCTCATTAAAGTATTCCTTCAACGTATAATAAGCTTTTTCTAGTAAACATGTTTTGACTTCATTTCTAAATGTTTTCCCTTGATGGAGCATTCTTAACCTAAGGGGCAGATGATTAAACATTTTTTTGCCACCATAGATAAAAGAACCTTTTATTTGTTCTCATTTAGGAATAGGTAAGTTAAGCAAATATGAGAAGCGCACATTATAATGACTTAGTTCCAACAATTCATTCTGATACTTTTTATGAACTAAACACACAGTTTGTAAAATATATATACAAAAAAGAGATAATATTCTATGTTCTACAAACAAAGGTCGACAGGAGTCACGAATTCTTGCACCACACATATATTCAATAGCTCGCTTCTGCAACAGAAAAACAGAGTTTAATAAATAGTTTGAGCATGAACCCCAGAAACAAATGCCAGCTCTAAGATGGAACTCAATCAAGGCAAAATATGAATTTCGAGCTATAGATGCATTTAAGTTAATGTAGGCGAATACCATCTATGTGATATTTAAAATTTAGAAGATTAGTTTTTGAAACATTGAAAGTCATCGTTTATGACCGACTTTAGCCTTTCCGGATTTGTATCATTCCAAAGAATGGTGGTATCATCTGCAAAGACAGTAAATCTTTTGCGATATATCAAGATGAGGAAGGTCATTCACATAAATTAGGAACTCCCCAATCTAAACGACATTCGGTTGAATTTGTATTTTTAAATGTGACACTCTGGGTTCGATCTGCCAAGTAGGAGCGAAACCATTCTAGGGAGTTCCCCCTGAACCCATAGCTTGCCAGTTTCTGTAAGAGTATCTCGTGATTGACGCAATCGAATGCCTTCGACAAGTCACAGAAGACGGCAGCAGCAACCTCTCCAGAGTTCAAGTAGATGTATAGATGTTCAAGGAACCCAAAAATGGCAACGCACGTGTTTTTTGACGTTTGAAATCCAAACTGCTGAAGGCTGAGTATTTTGTGCTTATTCAAGAAAGAGATCATCCTCACCTTAACGAGTTTTTCCACTATCTTCGCCAGTGTAGGTAACAGAGCAATGGGTCTAAAATTTGTGGGTTCCTCGCGGTCACCTTATAAAGGGGGACAATTAGTGCCTTCTTCAGGTAATGTGGAAAACTATCCGAAAGAAAAGAAACTTTTACTTCCAATTGGCCAATGTTTCAAGAACCGTCTCCGGTAATGCTTTAAAGATCCGCAAGGACACCCTGTCCCAGCGGGCTGCGTTTTTATTTCTAATTTGCGCAAAAATGGTTTTAATTTCAGTTGCAGTAATTGGAGCAAAAAAGAATGTTTGGGACACTGACACATGAACCAAGTACTTTCTAAAATTATTATTTAATGATAAATTTGTTGCTAATTTACCAGCAATGCTACAGTAAAATGTGTTATGCAGATAAACTGCTCGAAACATTTTTATTTTTCCCACGCAAGTCATTTACAATCTTCCTAAAGATCCTAAATGACTACCCAACCTCAATTTCCCACCGCTACACCGTAAATTTGGTCGTAGGCAGTGTCTGAAAATGGACCCAATAAAATCGAACACGCGGACAATACCTACGGTTCCGCAAAATTATATATTTGGAGGAAATTAGTTGGCAGATTTTTGTGCCAAGCAGCGTTCCGTAACGAGACTCGCTTGAACGGTTTGATTGGGACGGCCAAACGCACCCAATGTGTCGGATTATCTTCGACCGACCGTGGATATTCTGGATATAATTATCTCATTACGGGACGTGAATTAATTAAGACCGAATGACCGTGTTCAGTTTTTCTGCCCAACAGATATGTTTGTTGAATTAGAAAATAGATACAGAACTTTCTGTATTTCTGCCTTCCAAGGACTGATTTTTAAAAATTTTGTACTGGATTTCACACCGGAGACATGAAGCTTGACTTCATTTTTATTAGCTAGAATGAAATTAAATAAAAACTTATCAAATTGTTTCCGAGTTACTCGTACTAAAAAAAAAATAGTAAAGGAACCCGGAACTCCCCTCGCTTTGAATCTTTCCCTTTTTAGTTGAGGACATAGTGATTTAGAAACACACATAAATCATGTTTTGTTTGACTTTTGAAGACAAAGGAAAGGCTTATACTCAATTATTTTGAAATTTTCTTATAAGAAATCCGTCGTTTGTTTAGAAATGTGAAACAAGTATATACTTAATGCCTAAATGATTTATGTGATATTAAATAGAATTGATTCGGCAAGACTTTTCGAAGGATGTTAAGTATATAAGAGGGAGCAACTCTAGTGAAAAAAAAATTGTTTTTATCCCATCCATTTTGATTTACTTGCCAACAGAGAGCAAAAAATGAAGTGTTTTTAGAAAGATAATTGCTAAACAATGATTTCGAGACCAAATTTTATTATACTAATTAATAATCAGCTTTTGCCAAAAAGTCTCACCTCTGTTTTATAGATCCATGCTTATTATGATAATTTACCTACCTGCCCTTAATGCAAGGGAAAGTTCCACCATTAAATAAGAAATACCTGGATACCTGGCTACTTTATGAAGGGTCTAAATATATATAAAATAAATTCTAAATTGTTAGTTTCAACCATCACTTTACCGAAAGCTGTTCGTATTCGAGAAATTAGAGAATTTTGAGCAACATCTCGCGAGTTGATGTAAATAAGCCAGATAATTTATGTTATATATGTAGCGATGTGACCTTTCTAAAACGAAAACGTACTCTTAGCTCTTTGATAAAAAAGGATTACTACTTGTATGTTGGCTGCAAAGTTGGAACGATTCCCTTTCTAGATGTATGTGTTCAAAGGAAGGAAAATGGTACATTAGGACATTCTGTGTATAGAAAACCGACGCATACAAATAGATACTTAAACGCAAATTCTCATCACCATACAGCACAAAAGACATCGGTTCTCTTACATTGAAAACATCGAAACTGACCGAAACTCTGAGAGGCAATAGCTATTGCTCTGCAATATTACGCGTTCAATTAAAATATATATTAATCCAACTTCACGAAAGGAGATTAATAAGGAGTCAACGATAGATAGTTTTGCCTACAAATTACTACTACAGACAAAATAGGACGATTCCTTTGGCGCGCTCTAATGCTTGCGATCCCCGAAAGATATTGTACCTTTCCAAATAGTAATATATAAAATTCCTTGCCCATGTGGAGAAGGGTATCTGGGAGAAACAAGACTCTCAATATCCACTAGACTTAAGGTACATGAACAATATATTAAAAAGAAACGAATTGTTAAATTTCCTGTAGCTGAACACCAGCATACAACTGGCCATATTATAAATGTGAAAGGTTAGGATCCAGGATTTTATAAACAAAGTATTAAAAAATATTCAATAAGGATACGGATTATGGTCTACATACGTGGAAACCGTTCTTAACACAAAGTTACGGTTCGCCGAACACAAGTCAGGTATAAAAGCCCGCCTGAATCTCTTCGAGCTCATTCAATGTTCAGATCTCGTGGAGGAAAGATCCCTAAAGATGCCTCGGGCAATCGAAGGTGAAACTTTGGTTAGGAATTCCAATTTGAGACACATTAATGCCAAGAAGCATTATTTGTAAGTAAAAATCGATATCTAGGAATTTTTGATGATTACTTCGAATAACGAATGTCATTAATGACATAAATGAAAGATGATACTTGAAATTCTTAATTGACTTACGTTCATGGCGTCAAATGTTGGTCTCATCAGATAAACATGTATAACAGAGAGAGAGATAGAGAGAGAGAGAGAGAGAGAGAGAGAGAGAGAGAAAGAGATAGATAGATTAGAGAGAGATAGATAGATAGATAGATAGATATATAGATAGATAGATAGATAAATGATAGACAGATGATAGATAGATGATAGTCTTATGTTAAAATACCTATATAGTTTTTTTCTAACAGTAAATTTGTAACAACATGTTTATAGCATAAAGCAACAATATAACAAACAAACAATATAATAAAGTAATAATATAACAAACACAAAAAAATAACTTTATTTAAATAAAAGTGTTGTTTAAATTGATGAACGTTTTCTCTAATGCAAAATTGGCACATTTTTGTAATTCCTTGAATAGCATTAAAAAAATATTGGTCTCATTAGCAGATTTAGAAAGACCAAATGAATTGCTTCTTGAAGTTCTGTTATGCCGTCATATCGTGTTTTATATACTTCATTTTGTATATAGCCACATAAAAAATCTAAAATTGAGAGATCTGGAGATCGTGGAGGCCATCTACCAGGTTCGTTGATACCTATTTATCTTTCAGGAAAATTATTATCAAGAAATTTCCTTAAGAGCCTAGAGTTGTGACTTGGGCACCATGTTGCTGTAGGTAAATATCATTATATTGGACTAATGGAACAACTTACTCAAGGATTTCTAGGTATCTACGTGCTGTAAGACCCCCTTCAAAAATCCTACAAAATATATATCTGCCCAAAATGAAACATGACACCCCAACTCCAAAGAGTCCTTGTTGTGCACTTTCAAACATTAAATGTTGATTTTCACTCTGCCAGTTTCTAGTATTGTGACGATTAAAAATTCCCGCACTTGAAAGAAAGCATTAGCCTGATCAGATAACAAATCTGCCAAATAAATCGTTCGGATCTATTTGTTGCAAATACCACTGGCAAAACAGTGCCTGGCGCTCAGCATCGCCAGGATATATATATATATATATATATATATATATATATATATATATATATATATATATATATATATACAAACGAAATAACTCACGGTAAGGATTACTCCTTCAACATTTTGTCGAGAATCGACCAAAACATGACATGAAAATCGAAATACCCAAACCCTGAAACAAACGAGGTGTCATGCCATTCGACTTTGAAAGTCGACGAGGAAAATAGGCAACCAGTGACGCCATCTGTAGATACTATGGTGCAACTAAATCGCTTTAGATGAGACCTTGGTCGACATCTAAAGCGATTTAGTTGTGACAAAATGGTGAAGGAGTAATCCTTACCGTGAGTTATTTCGTTTGTATGACTTTTTACGACCAAGAAACCGCACAGAAATTGAAATTTCTGTCTCTCTTCTACTTTTGCACAGATGTGTCGTCTTGTGTTCCAAAGTAGATCGCATCTAAAGCGATTTAGTTGCACCATAGTACCGTCAAACGGGGTGAAGCGGATCAAAATTTCGAGTATTTTGTAAATGTACTAATGATGGGTACGGAATAAAATTCTGAAAAAAATATATGTTATAGCTTTGTTATTTAGCTACACGATAACGTTTTTTTTTAATTTTTATCTCAATAAATTTTTGAGATTTTTTTAGTTAAATACTGATCCGCTTCACCCCTCATCTGGGGGTGAAGCGGATCAGTCGCGAATTTTCATGTAACATTCACTTTAGACCCGCTATGGGTGAAGTGGATCACAAAAAAAGGTAGAAATGCCAACATGGATTTAATAAAAAAAAAAAAATTAAATTAATAATAAAAGACAAAAATATGCTTATCTGTTTATTTTGAAAGTGCAGATTCTTAAACGCTAATATTATTAAGAAATCACACAACTATAGGAACCTTTGTTACTATAAACTAACTAGAGTAATAACTTAAATATAATTTGAACCAAATAAAACAAATGAATGTATATAATAAATTTTTTTTTTATCACAATGCAATCTATATTGTGATAAAAAAACAAATGTATTCTTATTCTAAATTAAAATCCTGCACATTCTGAAAAACATATGTTCCTCTTCGGCCTAATTTTCCCAAAACTTTCGTAACTATTTGTTTTTTATTGATTAGGGAAATGTCTGAGACGTCCGGAACACAAAAAAAACTTGTTTTTCAGTTTTTTTCTTTCTCAGCGCATTAACAGAATATTCTTGTCGATTTATAGCTTCAATCTCTTTTATTTGTTTTATATTTTACAATGACAAAATCGCCAACTTTAAAATGACATGATATCGGATCGTCTCGAGAACAACCTGGAGTTTGTTCGTCTAGTTCTGCATGATCAAGAATTTGGTCTGGAAACCTTTGATCTAGGTCCAATTCTTCTTCCTGGTCTATTCCCCTTTCTATTGCCTCGATTTCTAGTTCTTCTTCTAACTGGTCGCTCATTATTGTCGGTAAAAGATCAGACACTGAAACACTTTTACCTGCTGGTACACTTAATTTTTTCCCCCGTTTTGAAGCTTCTCCACTTCCAGTTCTCATTTGGCTTAGATGGTCAACAATTGTGCTACACCAAGCTCTTTCTATTTGCTGTTCTTCTTGTCTTTCTTCGGGCCTTGCTCTAAGATGTCTAATTTTTGTTTAAAACAACGTCTGGCTGAAATGGTGATATGCCACATGCCTTAAATCCTGCTAATGTATTGGCTTCTGATCTTGCACCAACAATTTTTATAGTGTCATTCAATAAACGTGGAAAAACAGTCTTGGGCAGGACACCCCGATTTTTTAATTTCCATTTTTCAAGCACACTACGCCAAGCAGCTTTAAATGGCCGAAAGTAAGCTACATCCAACGGCTGTAGCATATGTGTAGAATTTGGTGGCAGCAAAACAAATTTTATATCATTATTTTCACATTGTTGGCCAACATTTATATTTAAATGGCTGTTGAGGTTGTCGCCAATCATAACTTTTGGCCCATCCAATGATCGCAAGTATGGCAAGGCAATTGTTAGGAACCATTCTTGAAACGAGTCACTGTCAAACCAACCATTAGTTGTTCGGCCATATCTCGATCCAGGATAGCCTCCTTCCATCCACCCTGGATATAAATGTTTGGCCTTGTACACCACGTAGGGTGGAAGAAGTGTGCCATCTCCAGCAACGGCAAACATTACACTTGTACTCGATTTTGAAGTGTCAATTATTCGGTGTGCATGCTTAATACCACGTTTTACTACAACTCTGACTGCCCCTGGATCGTCAGCAAAATTAGTTTCGTCAAAATTAATTATATTTGAAGGAGGCACACCTTCAATTGTTTGTCTCAGATTGGAAAAATAGTCCTCCACAGTTTCGTATGATACAGCAGCCCTCACTCTCTTAGTATTTTCTGCTAATTTTAATGTTAAATTTGGATGCCTTAACATAAAGCTTTTGAACCAGTCGTTGCCGGGAAGATTGTCCTTAAAGCGCTTTTCTCTCTTGCCGCACATGTTTAAAAATTGCTGTACCATAAATCGTACGTCGTAACTTTTAAGAGGAAATCCCCAGTCGGCGCATAACAACAATACTTGAACCAACTTATTTTCTTCCTCGTCGTTTAACACTTTTTGACCACCATATTTGCCCATTGCCCTACCGTGAATTCTCCTATTTAAAGTTGTAAATGGAACTCCATAATTTTCAGAGGCTTGCCGCATACTCATCCGTCTCTCGCGAACCGCCGCCACTGCTCTTTCTAAATATACTGGGTCATACGTCCGGTTAGCCCAAACCCCCAACTTCTTTACATATGTTCTCGGCATTTTAAAAAATCTAAAATGAAAAATATTCTTATAATTATTATATTGTTAACAACCCCAAAATTTGTACCGCTATGTATCTTTTTACACGTAATACCCCTATTGGCTCTGGGTATGTTGGGTTGCCTACAGTAAAAAAAAACTAAAGTAAGTGGTTAGCTGTCTTTCTGTTAAAAAGGGTCATCCATTTTTATAAATGAAAGTATAAATATGTGTAATAAATTACAAAAGGAAGGGGGGGGGGGCAAATACAGGATTCGGTTTGCTATTGATTATTATCACTAATAAATATTCACTTCAATCTTATTGTTATAGTTTCATGTAACTAAAAGTATAGTTTAATATCATTATTAATAAATATTGCTTCTACAATCAAGTGATCCACTTCACCCCCTAAAATGTAATTTTTAGGTAAAACAGCAAATCAACATTAAATTAAAAAAAATAATGTCAAACCAGAAATAGGGATGTGTTTAAAAAGGACTAATTTTTATATATATTAATACTAAAACATTGTAACACCATTCACTTCTCATGTGTAATAGTTTGTTTTCAGATTTTGCAAATTCCCGAAATTTCACGCCTAAATTCAATAAAATACAACGAGAAACTCACCTGTTATTTAACACTCTTTACGCGACACTAGCTCGACGTATACTGCCCGCTATCGGTTCGACCGGTTAGCGCGCTTCCCAGAGTGGGAGGAAACTTGTTTCCCGCCAATATTTGAAATTTGGTGTCCTTGATCCACTTCACCCACTGTGATCCGCTTCACCCCGTTTGACGGTACCTACAGATGGCGCCACTGGTTGCCTATTTCCCTCGTCGACTTTCAAAGTTGAATGACATGACGCCATGTTTGTTTCAGGGTTTGGGTATTTCGGTTTTAATACCGATACCCCCCCAGGAAAGTGCCTGATGAGCTTTGCCGGGGCGTAGCAGATGGCCCTTGGCACTGGAAACAAACATAGCGTCAGGTTTTGGTCGATTCTCGACAAAATGGTGAAGGAGTAGTCCTTACCGTGAGTTATTTCGTTTGTATAACTTTTTATGACCAAGAAACCGCACAGAAATTGAAATTTCTGTCTCTCTCTATATATATATATATATATATATATATATATATATATATATATATATATATATATACCAAAACTTCTATGTCTTTTCTTTCTTTGTTATCTGAACAAATGATCCGTGTTCAACTAAATTTGCTTTTAAACGAGCAAATATCTGAAAAAACCGTTGCCTTCGTTCTGGATATTTAACAAGCAAAAATTTATGATAATACAGATTTTCATAGCCATAATACGAAATTTATTTCCGAGGCTTGTTCAGAATTTTCATTACTTTGTATAAAACATAACAGCATATCATATTTTTCATAATTTTCATCTGCTCCATTATTCGAAGAAATTGATAAAAATCAATTCAATAAAAAGAACGTTTATAAAGTGCTTTATAAACCTAAAGTTGATCGAAAAAACGATGAGATAACAAATATTTGAGCGCAAAAGTTAATCGCGTCTCCCAAAATTTTAATTTTGGCGCTTGGTCGAGTTATGCACAACTACGTCCAAATTGTATATTACATACCTGGGTGGAAAATGTTTAATTCCTACCGGGAGAAAAGGAATCATTTCTCGTGACAGGAATATAACCTATTCACCAAGGTTTGTATACTATTTTATTTACAACCATACCTTTTACTATGTGAGAAATTAACAAAGTATGGCTATAAGCCAAGCATACACTGCAACCCTTGCTCTGGTTTATAACCGTAGGGTGCAAGATTGCTACGCTCTTATTTTTTTAAAATAATAAAATAGGAAATATTTTTATTAATTTACTGAAATAAAAAAAAACTTGCAAAGGAAATTAAAAAAAAGGCAAAAGTATCAAGAGACAAGCTCGTGGTCAACAGAGCGTGCAATATCAATGCCCTAAGCTTGTTTATCCCGGAGAGTGGGCATGGGAAAAAAAATTAAAAGTAAAAAGGTGAGCGCCACCAATTTATTGGAAAAAATTGGAAAATAACCTAGATGTGTTCGGCAAACATTTGAAATAAAAAAAGTTATTTAATAATAATAATAAACAAAAAAAACCTGAAAAAGGAGAGAAAATGTGAGCTAAATAAAACACATTAAATAAAAACAATAAAATCTATTTACTAAAGTTGTTTTTTTTTAAAACCTGTACAAAAAAAAAATACACTAATATGAAATAAAAAAGTTCACCACTTGTCCCAGCGTGATACGTCACTGCAACCGGTGGAAGGTATATCAGTAGACAGGACCTTAGTGGTTATAGGACGGAACGTTGCTCGTTCACGTTAAAGTGAGTCTTAAAGCCCCGTACTAAGACCCTATTCAATAGGGTTTAGTTCGCCCCGGACAGGATGACTGCTTCAGAACGTGGTAGGAAAATGGCGGCCTGGTCCAACTTCAGCTCCAAAAATCCTCTCTCGGAGAGATTACTTGGAGGTCACAAAATATTGTAAAATTCACAAATACAAAACCCCAAAGTAAATTATTACGAAGCTGAGGAGAAATCCCACTAACGGATTTCCAAGAAAAACTTTCCTTTTATTTTCCCCAGTTCGCGCTGAAGACCTTTCGATGTTACAGGAGACCAGAAAAGTGAAGTTAAAAAGTATTTTTTCCTGGAACCAGCTCCGTTGTACCTTCTAGAATTTACTCAATTCGGATGCCGATCTATCATTGGTTAGATTGACCCAGGTGACATCAGTGTTGTCAAGAGGAAAAATGATCACTGATTGGTTTATAATTCAAACGGCAACCACCTGAGAATAAACTTGGCAACAGTTGGGATCTTAGCATGCGCCTACTGAATGAGGGCATTTCGGATGCAGCGAGTGACAGCGCATAGGAAGTGACATGTCACATAACCCTAAATTATACTGTGAACTAGGCAAAACGAATAGTAAACAAACATCTATCCTCCAACAAAAAAGTACCTAGGCTTGATTTAAATTAAATTTTCACAACAATACAATATAAATAAATTTGTTATTTTACCATTAAAAGAGATTTAATCGTAACGAAATATTTTAAGCAATTCACAGAAGACAAAAAATGGTCTAGTAATAATTCAGGACATAAAAGGGTCTAAATACTCGTGCAATCAGGAGAAAATGATTGAAAAAGGAAATATTTAAGGAAGTAATTTGGTTTTCCAAACACTACACACAACCGATTTAGTTATACCAATAAGCAACTGCTCCCTAATCCAAAAAAAAGGTATAAATATTGATTATAAATCTAGAAATTTTGTGTGTTTATAGGTCAAAGTCAAGTGAAAGAATTTGTACTAATATTGCCCTTATGTGTTAGATATCCAGGGCTAAAAGAGAAAACAATTAACATATGGTAAATTTAAAATAAAGTAACAAGAATGTATTGGCCTAAAAACATTCTTATATATATCTAAAACCGAAATATTTATCAAAGTAACCGTGCTTCATAAACATAAATTCCTACATATGAGTATTAATACAAAATACCGACCTTACATGCAAAAAAAAATCGGTGCATTAATGCCAGTATTTTATTATTTACAGCACCAGAAAAGATGTTTGGACCCAAAAATAGAGGTTTGAAGTCGAAAATGCAGCGTCCTGACAAGATTATCGAAAGGCCAAAACTTGCATAAAGGAGGCAAAACAAATTTTCAAGACTGCTAAAATTAAATTCTTATTTACTTTGTAATATTAAGAAATAAATATCTTTAGATGTTATTTGGGTTTTCGTTTTTTAAATAATTATAATTTTAATTGATGAATGATATTGTATGGATATAGGTATGGCTATCCAAGTAACAACATTTGAACTTGCAATAAAACGTTTCTTTAGAACGGGATGGTGAACTACTTTAGTTTAAGAATACTGATAGTTGTTGATAATAGATGGCGCTGTACATACCGATTAATTACACAGGGTAACCAAATGAAAACAAAAACTAGGTGCCGGAAATCTAACATCTGATTTTAGATGTTTTTAATGAGCTGATTCCAAAAATGCCACCAGATTTTTTCTATCAGCTCTAGTTTTTGAGATACAGGTTACAGGTTAATTGATATTTTTTTCTGATAAAGAACAAATATGAAATAAATATGTACTTAATCGTCAAAATAGAAATTTTCCAGAATCTAATTAACCAAATGGATACCTGGAATTGTTCCTGAACCAATGCTCCTGTACTAGGAACTACTCAATACACTACTCTTAATTACTTTTATACCTGTAATTGCCTATGACCCGATCCTTCCATACCTGCTTGGTTGTACTGGATTTAGTATATTACTGAGTTTTCCCAAGTAAAGTTGTGCTATCATTTTGTGTGAATTTTGGACGTTTTGTAGTATCAAGACACTAAACTGAAACAATGGCATCCACAAGCAGACATACCTGTGTAAATCATCCCGATGTTTTTTGTTATGTGTGTGGTGAATACACTTTGAAAGAGAGCAGAAAAACGATTTCTGACTTTGTGAAAAGAGCTTATCCTGCCTATTTTGGCGTTCATTTAGGAGATCAAAATAAATCTTAGGCCCCACATTTCATATGTAAAACATTTGCGACAGTGGACAACTGGAAAGAGGAAGTGCCTAAAGTTTGGTGAACCAACGGTTTGGAGAGAACCGCGAAACCATCATGATGACTGCTATTTTTGTCTCGTTAAAATTAAAGGCATAAATATAGAAACAATAGACACAAATGAACATATCCTGATCTAGATTCTGCAAGAAGGCCTGTAGCGCATTCGGAAGAAATACCCGTTCCATCATTCAGCAGTCTACCCGAACTGACAGAAGATCATACAGAAACATCAGCGTTTGACGAAGTTCAAAGAATTCAATCAGAAAACGACAGCGAATTTGAAGCAGATTTAGCAACTCCGCAGTGCTTCAATCAAGAAGAACTAAACGATCTTATAAGAGACCTGAATCTCTCAAAGGAATCCGCTGAATTACTTGCATCCAGATTAAAAGAAAAAAATCTACTTTGTCCAGGTATTAATATTACTTTTTGTAGTAAAAGAAATAAGGATCTGCTGCCTTTTTTCGCTCAGGAAAATGTCTTGGTATTCTGTAACAATATAAAAGGGCTCTTAGAAAAAATGGGTTTGCCTGAATACACTCCAGATGCTTGGAGCCTTTTTATTGACAGTTCAAAACGTAGTTTAAAATGTGTTCTTTTACATAACGGTAACAAATATGGCTAAATTCTTATTGGTTATTCTACTACCATGAAGGAAGAATATGAAACAATTGCATTAGTTTTGAGAAAAATTAAATACGAAGAACATCAGTGGGATATTTGTGTTGATTTAAAAATGGTTAACTTCTTCCTTGGACAGCAGAGTGGTTATACAAAATATCCTTGTTTTTTGTGCCTTTGGGACAGCAGAGCTAAAAATGAGCACTGGGTTAACAAAAATTGGCCTTCAAGAGATGTCATGATTCAAGGAAAACAAAACGTGATCAACGAACCTTTGGTTTCAAGAGAAAAAATCTTACTTCCGCCCTTGCGTATCAAGCTAGGTCTAATGAAGCAATTTGTGAAGCCTTTAAATCGAGATGGAAATTGTTTTGGTTATTTGTCACGTAAATTTCCTGACATTAGCACGGAAAAACTAAAAGCTGGTATATTTGATGGTCCTCAAATAAGGCAACTTGTTAAAGATCCACAATTCACCACATCATTTAACGAGACTGAATCTAATGCTTGGTGTTCATTTGTTCAAGTAGTACAAAATTTTCTTGGTAATCGTAAAGCAGAGAATTACATAGAATTAGTGGAAACTATGCTTTCAATTTTTAATATTTTCGGCTGTAACATGAGTATAAAAGTTCACTACCTCCACAGCCACCTAGATCGTTTTCCAGAAAACTTAGGTGATTGTAGTGAAGAACTGGGAGAAAGATTCCATCAGGATATTAAAACTATGGAAGATCGTTATCAAGAACGATGGGATAGCCACATGATGGCGGACTACTGCTGGAGCCTTCAGCGAGACTGCCCTAGTAAACTCCATTCTAGAAAGTAGTATAAAACAAAAATTTTTATGTGATTAGTGACTAATGTAATTATGTAAATTAAGTTTTTGCAATAAATACTTAAATCCATGTGTCTTTGTTTTTTTAACTGGCAATAGTAATAGTATATATTATAACAGTTATAACGTAAAATATATACACAATTTTTTTTTTTAAACTAGATCTGATCTGAGAACTTTTTTACATTCTGCATCCAAAAATTACCCAGGAACAGTTAAAACATGTGTGTTGGCCTGTGTTATTATAATAATGGGTGTCCAATTTTGACATTCCGATTTAAACTGGCCGCCATTTCTAAAAATCTTAGTTGACAGTTTTCTTATAGTGACAGATGTAAAGAGAAAACTTTGCGATTAGTTGTGTCTTGGTCGACATGGAGCGATTATCCATCGAAGAACGAGTATTTATTGTGAAATGTCATTACCAAAATGGGGAATGTTTTGCTGAAACTGCAAGAAGATGCCGTACGCATTTCGGAAGAAATGCAGCACCATCTGTTAAGGTAATTGAAAATTTTATGAAGAAATTTGAACAGACTGGGTCCGTAACAGCTAATAGACAACATGTTCACAATCGTGGTGTCCGATCAGAAGTAAAAATTGCTGCGGTGAGGGCTAGTGTTGATGAAAGCCCGAAAATGTCAGTTCGTAAACGGTCACAGCAAGTCAACATTAAAAAATCGAGTCTGCATAACATTTTAAAGAAAGATCTGCATTTGAAAGCATATAAAATACAGTTGACTCAAGAAATAAAACCAAACGAGCATGTGTCACGTCGTACGTTTGCTAATTGGGCCTTAGAAAGAAAGCAAGAACGGAACGATTTCTTTCACAAAGTAATTTTTAGCGACGAAGCTCACTTCGAAATTGGCGGATACGTAAATAAGCAAAATTGCAAAATATGGGGTGACGAAAATCCAAGAGAAATACTGGAGAAACGACTGCATCCAGAAAAAGTAACTGTGTGGTGTGGTTTTTGGTCGGGAGGTGTGATTGGGCCTTATTTCTTCCAGAATGAAGCCGGTGATGCAGTTACTGTGAACGGAGCCCGATACAGGACAATGCTGACAGATTACTTGTGGCATGAATTGGAAGGTATGGATGTCCAGAACATATGGTTTCAACAGGACGGTGCCACTTGCCATACCGCAGATGAAACACTGAATGTTTTAAGGCAGAGATTTGGCGATAGAATAATTTCTCGAAGAGCTGACGTTAACTGGCCGCCTCGGTCGTGCGACCTCACACCATTAGATTATTTCCTATGGGGCTTTTTGAAGGAAGGAGTTTACGTTAACAATCCTCGAACAACTGAACAGCTTAAAGTTTACATTACTCAAGCAATTGGACAAATTGGACAGAATGTCTGCGAAAATGTTATCGCAAATTTTGAGAAAAGAATATTAGCATGCCAAAGAAGTAGAGGGGGTCACTTGCTGGATGTCATTTTTCATTATTAACCGCAATAGTTGTACTTCAAAATAATATAATAATATTATAACATTTAAAGTGTTTTGTGTATTTTATTCCTAAATTAAATCGGAATGTCAAAATTGGACACCCGTTACTAGATACTAGATATGGGTAATCTAACTAAACTATAAAACCAATATATAATTTAAATAAAGCGCACATATCAATTATTAAAAATTAACACTAAAAGAGTACATTATAAATGTTAAACTTAAACATTAAACTATATAACAAAATTAGAGTGTTACAACACACTTAAATTAGTTGCATTTTTGATAGATTGTCATCAAAAAAGAGTTTTCGAAGAACAATCAGCGACTCAGTATAAATCATTTGTACTCCTCCTCAATTGAGAGATGCTGCGGAAAGTTTGGAAACAATTAAATAATGGAATACAATTTTCGTTATTTATTCACCTGGTTGGAAAGTAACATTTACCCAGATGAGAAGTGATTACCTTCCACCCAGGTAAATGTCACTTTTCATGTTTCTTTCAAACTTTTAAAACGTCAGAAATATCAACATCACATACCTGGTTGTAAATAAAATTATTTTCCGACTGAGCATTGAAATATCCATGAGAACTTTAATAAATATATATATGAGATATATCATCAGATGCAAATAAAAGTCCTATTTGCACAAAACAATTATTGCCGGACATAGTGGACAATATGAAACTCGGTGTACATTACACAGAGAAACGAAAGTCGCTTTGATACAAAATAAAGAGCGGAGAAAACAGCCGGACCTTTGTGTCCGTATTATTTGTACCACGTGACTTGTTTACCACACGAAGGAGGGTAATTAGGTTGTGATACAGGCATCGGTCTCGGTACATTGTAATGGGATCAGCGGCGTGTCCTCTATTTCTAGTTTCTGGAAAGTTTCTAACTTGGATTCTTAAAAAAACTGCGTGTCCACTTTGTCAGACAAAATTATTGGACAATAATCTATTTTGTATTTTTGGGAAGAAATACAATAAATAGCCACAACTCCTTTTGTCCCCGCGCACCTTTGTACAGGGTAGCGCTTTTTCGACGTACAGATCTAGACTACCTTGATTTGGTTTTGATGTACAAGGTGTTTTTCAAATTTTGTCATTTTTGAATACTTGGATACTAATCAAGACAGAAAAAACTACGAGTTAATAAACTTTGTAGATTTTTACGTAGAATTCAGTGGGGTAAGAACTATAAGAATTGTAATCGTGAAAAAATCACTCTACGAGATATTTTCAAATCTTCGCGTTTTAGGGTCCCTAGAAGACGAAAAACGTGTTTTCTCAATTCCGTCGGTCTGTCTGTCTGTCTGTTCGCGGCGCACCAAAAAAACTACTTATCCGATTAACTTGAAATTTTCGTGAAAAATTTAGGGTCATACGGGGATGACCTGGTAACATTTTGATAAACATCCAATATGGCGAAAGAAAATGGCGGCTTAGCGAAATGGTAAGAAAATTATTATTAAAAAACTACTCGTACAACTTATTTCAAATTTTGAAAAAACATTAAGTATTATATTGGAATCAACTAGTAAGATTTTGGTATGAATCCAAGATGGTGGAACAAAATGGCGGCTTAATAAAGTGTTTAATAATTCAGCCTGAAAACACCGTTTAATGGTTTGATTTCAAATTGTGTGCCATAACTAATTGTGGTATAGGGATCAACTAGTAAAATAGTGGTATTAATTAAAGACGGCCGAACAAAATGCCGGCCAAATAAAATGTTTGTAATCGTGAAAAAGTCACCCTCTCACTATTACACATCTTTACGTTTTAGCGTCGTTAGATGCCAAAAAATATGTTTTATTAACTCTGTCGGTCCGTCTGTCGTTCTTTCTGTCTGTTTGTCGGTCTGTCAGTTCACGGCGTAGCTTAAAGACTACTTATCCGATTGACTTCAAATTTTGGACAAATATTATGGGTCATATGGGGATAACCTGGCAAGGTTTTGGTAAAAATCCAATATGGCGAAACAAAATGGCGGCCTAGTGAAATGTGAAAAGAGATATTATTTAAAAACTACTCATCCAATTTATCTGAAATTTTGCAAAAAACATCAAATATTAGGTTGGAATCAACTCGTAAAATTTTTGTACGAATCCAGGATTGCGGAACATAGATGCACCTTAATAAAATATTTAAAAGTTCAGCTTGAAAAACTACTTAATGAATTGATTTCAAATTGTGTGCCATAGCTAATTGTGGTATAGAGGTCAACTAGTAAAGCTGTGTTACTAATTCAAGTTGACAGAACAACTTCCTAGATGCCAAAAAACGTGTTTTATTAATTCCGTCTGTTCGTCTGGTGGTCTGTCTGTCAGTCAGCATTAAGTAGACTACGAGAATAGGCGTCTCACCTACGAAATTCTATTAGATTTACTTAGAACTCCCAAATATCAATATGGTCATGTCTGATGAGGCTACATTCCACAAAAACGGTTGCTGCAATAGGCAGAACTGCAGAATTTGAACCTCCTTAAATCCAAGGGAGTACAACGAGTACTAACTCACTAAAATTTACGGTATGTGGTGCAAGATGGATAGGAAGAGCTGGTCCCATTAAGTGGGCGTCTTATTCTCCAGATTTGACAGTTTCGATTTTTTTCCTGTAGGGGATACGTTAAGGACAGGTGTTATAGTCCCGTTTCAGAAAATATCCAGAATATTAAAAGAAATATCCGAAATGTCAATGAGGGGCTTCCCCAAGAGATGTTACAGGATTTCTTCTATTGGATAGGAAAATGTGCTGCACAGACTGGACATCATATTCAAAATTTACTTTCATAATTATGTCGATTAATAAAAACATGATAATTTTCTGCTTTACTTCATTTGTGGGAATATCTTTGGTCGAATTATTAATTTTTAATTTGTAAAACGTTGAACACCCAGCATGGTCCTTAGTGATTTTTGAAAACCTTAAGTATAAAACATTCCTTGATACAAAATCATTAATTTCCATAAAAAAAACTTATGGGTCACAGAATTCGATCAAAACAAATAGTTTAGAAATTATCAACCTTCAAAATCGATCACTCTCGGCTGGAACACCCTTAGGGTTGCCAAGTTTTCGAAATGGAAAAGCGGGAGGTTTGAAAACAAAGCTGTTTACTTACCTGAGGCAAAATTTTTGAGTGCTACAAAAAATTTTTACGAAACAGCCAAGGAAAACAGCCTATAACAAACTATCAATACATTTTTATTAATTATTTATTCATTCATTTATTTATATATTTATTTATTTATTCATTTATTTATTTATTTATTTAAAAGTAGGTATGTACATACAAGAATAAAAAAACAATATTATGCAGTCTATAGCATCGGTATTTATTATGTATAAAACCTAATAAGTATGCAAACACAATTTCAAGACATTTTTTTTTGTTCACATTTTCCATTTTTTTTGTTTGCATTTTTCCAGTATTTGCTTACCATCTGCTGTTTTGAGATATTTCGCAAATTCTGTGCACGACTCGGTAAAATTATGTTTCACCATTAGCTCAGCTTCTAAAGTTTTGACACTTAGATTGTTTCTGTCCTTTCTCCATGCATGTGTCATCAAACTGAAAATTCTCTCACTCATAGCATTTGAATGAGGCACGGCAAAGGCAACTGATGCGATTTTTTCAAAATTAGCTGCAACATGATTTTGAAAAAAGCAAACCCACTGCTTATCAATAGAAATATCAGAAACATTTGCTGGTAAGTTCTTATAAAACTCCGAGAGTTCAACATATTCTTCAAAAAGCGCGTCCTCATCAACTTCAATATGGAAATCTGAACAAATTTTGAAAAAAACTTCTAGTTTTGGTTTGTTCTTTAGGATCATAGCGCTCAGGCACTTGAATTTGTTGTCTTCATTGTAGTTGTACCTAAAACCCAAAAAAATAATTATGTCTTAGATACCTCGATAATACATTAAAAATATTCCACAGTGACTACAATATTTATGATTCAGCACAACAATAATTATTTGAATAATAGATAGAACTGAATGTTTTGCAAAGCATATTTTGAAGGATTTCTTACCATTTTTCCAAATAGTTGATGATTCTTTCTAGGAATGCATCCGCTTCACGCTTGAACAATTCTACTTTCACGAGGTCTTCACATTTTCGCAAAAAAGAATTTGCAATAGACCCATAGAATTGTTCTTCTCTTTTTTTAATTAATGAGAGTTTTAAACTGTTCATTATCGTAAATAATTCAATCGCCAGCGTCTCGCTCGATTCCAATTTCCCAATTATTCCATTCATCAAATGTCCGACGTGTAGTATGAGTCCTGAAACATCAGAAGAAGATGAGATAAAGCAAAAATGAACCCAACGGTTTGAAAATGGTTACCTAAATATGCTTCAGCTAATTCGTCTTCCAAAAATTTCTTCAGCATTCCAGGTGGGGATTCCTGGGAAAGGAAATATGACTTAACTGGAGCAAAATGATTCAAAAATCGTTCAGTTGCAGGAATTAATGAAAGCCATCTTGTTGGTACACTTCTTAAAAGCTGCGACCATTCTTCGTCACAAAAAATGAAAAATTCTTTGAGCTCAGTAACTTTCTTTGTGCTGCTACTGAATTCGTTGAAACATTTGATAACGAGAGACTCCACGTCATATTTTAATGCGACGTGTCCAAACTTTCCTGCATTATGGATTATATGGCAAACACAACCGACAGGAATCAGTCTTTCATTTCTCTTGCGTAGCTCAGTGAACACACTCTGTTTTTTTCCGAAAGTAACAGATGCGTTATCTGCACAATATGCAATCACATTCGCAATATTTAGGCCAGCTTCGTCTAAATGGTTGATCAAACTCTGAGCAATATCTGTTGATTTTTCTGAATCACTTGAATAAAAGCTTAGCAATTTTGTGTGAAGCCTCGACTCTTTATTGAAATATCTCACGATAAGAGGAAATAACTTGACATTTCCTTTATTCGAGGCATCTGTCGCAATCGAAAATGACTTGTTATTCACTAGATCTTTCAAAATTCTATTTTTTGACTCTGGCCCAAGGACTCTTGTAATAATTTGCGTGGCTTTTGTTCTACCGCAACCATATTTTTGTGCTATTTTTGAGTCACAAAATATAGTTTTAAACAATTTTCCACCGCAGTCTGTGGATGCGTAGCTATGCGAGTGCTTCATACTGTGAAAAATGAAGCTACATTCTGCATGTATCGTTGCCAGTTCATTAACAGAATCATTTTTAAAAACATGATCGATTTTCTGAACTTTTGAAGTTGCTAAAATGTTTTTTTTATGTTTGTCAGTTTTCATATGTTTCGAGATATCATTCTCTCCACCATGATTAATACTAAATTGCGAACCACAAGGTATGCATCTAGCCTGAGATAGTGATGACCCTTGTATTATATTGGGATATTTTTTACACCACTCTTTATTAAATTTAACTTCCCATTTTCTCTTCTTAACATTGACGCGCGGCCGCGGGGAATCTAATTCTTGATGGGATGTCGAAGTGCTCGGCTCTGTCATGGCTTTATGGGAAATTTCATCATCATCACAATCAATCTCATTCTGGCACTGGCCGACCCAATCAATATCATCAGATGTACTACTATCTGATGAAAACATTTTCACCTTTCACCACAAAACCATTCGCAAAAAAAAATTAAACACAGACGCTCACAAATACTTGGAACACATCACTCGGGGATAATAATAATAACGATTGCTTTCTGGGAATCCCAAATCTAAACAATCTAATATTTGATATGTCATTTGTCAATCCTGTCAGCGTACATTTCAAGCTTCAGGCGCTTTTTTAAATCCCAGTCTTAAATATTAAAAATCCAAATGCAACCGGAAAAAAAGAAGAGAATGCAAGAAAAAGAAGAGGTACTTTTAGTACATCTAGCTGAATCTGCTTCTGCCTTCTGCTAAATGCCAAAATTGTTGGAAAGCGGGAGTTTGCGGGAGTGGGCGGGAGTTTTGTTTAAGAGCGGGAGTATAGTTTTACGGCGGGAGGCATGACGAAAAATCGGGAGTCTCCCGCCTAAATCGGGAGGGTTGGCAACCCTAAACACCCTGTATTTCTATCGTCCACTTTCCTTAACCCATACGGCAAAACAACCGTTGTCAGTAAAACGTAAATTTCGGACGGCATTATCAAGTCAGATCGTTGACGAAATTATTCTATTTATTCGCCCAATTTTCCCCCGACACTGACACAAAGCCAAATCACATTAGGCGGTCGGGCTTTGAAGACGCATAACAAAGTTGGCCATGTTTCCAGACAATATGGACGCCCGCTTCCGCTCTTTTGTGCCCAAATCGGAAACGACGGTGCTTGTCGTGATTACAGGTTATATTTCCTAATCCAGAAGGACCGCCTAATTGATTGGAAATATTATATCGTTTTATCTTAAGAGACGTTTTTGTTTTGTTTTTTGCTTGTTGTTTGTGTATCTCTTCCATTCCCTTTGCGGGAAAGATATAATGGAACTTTATGGATGTTTTAACAGCATTTTTGGCTTTAGGGGTTTATTCTTGGCGATAATATGTTGTTCGAAATTTAACCAGTGTTGTCACCTTTACTTTTTTTCCTATAAACATATTTTATAAAATTTCTATTAGATCATTGTGTTCACATACTAGGAGGATGTGATCCGTTGATTGTACATCTGCTCCGTGAAAAGTTTTTGCAACAATCACTGTATTCCTGAATCTTTTATTTATTGTTATGTAGTGAATTTGATTGCGTACAATTCTATCCGGATTATCAGTCGGAGCTTTCCATGTTTACAAACGTCTCTTGGTAGCTTGAAAAAGGCATTACCGACCCTAAGTTTGTTTTCTTGGCAAAATTGAATCAATCTATTTCCTCTGTTATTTCTTGTTCCTTGTCTGTAGTTCTCAACAATATCATCTTCCGTTGCTTGTCCTACTTTGGTGTTGAAATCACCAATTATGATGATTGATTCTTATTGATCTTTATGTAATTTGTATTTATAGATCACCGGAGTGAATTTGAAAGGATGTACCAAATTTGTATTTATAGATCAAACTCTGATGTACAATCATTTTTAAATAGCCTGGTAAGTTTACTAGACAGCCTACCGATTAAAGGTAAAAAAATTCTATGCGGGGACTTTAATATTGACTATGCTACTGTTTGTGCCATCCAAAAATATCTAATTTCTATATTCGACTCTTTCGGTCTTTCAATGCATGTATCCTCGCCAACTAGAATTTCAAAAAACTCTTCTTCTATCATCGATTACATGGCGTCTGATTTTTCTCCATCAGAGGTGCAATCACAGGTCTATAACTGAGGTCTTTCCGATCACGAGGCGGTAATTTCCAGGTTTAGTTTACCTATTAGGCCCTTACCAAGATCTCGCCATCGGGGCAGAATTTTCTCGGCCGCAAATTTCTCAGTATTTCATAATATTTGCTTTAACACCAATTGGAATTTTGAATCTGATAATGTCAACACAAACTTCAGAACTTTTTTAAATAAAACTTTAAGTGCTTTTAACAAGGCCTTCCCGCTTAAGAATATCAAACCTAAGCGGCATAAACCGTGGACCACGAAAGGAATACGAATTTCTGCTAAAAATATGCGCTCGCTCTCATATATAAAAAAATTCACCGACTCCTTTCTTATTCTCGACTATATCTCTAATTATAGGAGGATCTACACTACTCTTATTAAGTCAGCAAAAAAATTACACTACCGAAAACGTCTAACAAACTCTAATAACGTTTCAAAAGAAACCTGGTCCATCATCAATAACCTCAGAAACAAATCAAACCCTGTGACTCAGATCTTGCCAGGGGCTAATGATCTAAATGATTATTTTATTAATGTAAGCAAAAATGTTACTTCTAGTATCTCGCCAAGTTTGGACCCTCTTTCGTTTCTCCCTCCTTCAAAAAATTTAGCTGATAGCTTTTTCTTAAGTCCCGTTAGCAACACTGAACTATTGAAGCTAATACATAATATCAAAAGTAAATCTTCGTGTAGCACTGATGGCCTATCAATTAGAATATTCCTGAACTTGCCACTCCCAGTCATAGAGGCCCTTACAACATTAATAAATGAGTCCTTTATAAAAGGTGTATTCCCTGATTGCCTTAAAACAGCTATAATTATTCCACTTCATAAAGGCGGCGAAAAAACTAACTCTTGCAATTATCGCCTAATTGCACTATTACCAGTGCTATCAAAAATCATCGAAAGGCTACTGAAGAACCGTCTTATACCATTTCTCCTGAAACATCAGATAATATCCCCGGAGCAGTTCGGATTTCTACCCAACAAGTGCACCAGTGACGCCATGTTCACGTTGCTTAGAGGCGTCTACTTATCTCTCAATAACTACCACCCAACTGCCTCAGTTTTTTGTGACTATGCGAAAGCCTTTGATTGTGTTAGTCATGAAATTCTGATAAACAAACTAAATTTTTATGGAATTCGTGGTACTTCTTTAAATTGGTTCAAATCTTATCTTGGAAAAAGGCAACAACTTGTAAGGGCTAATGGTTCCGATTCTGATTGTAAGTTGATTACAAGTGGAGTCCCTCAAGGTTCAGTCTTGGGACCTATTCTTTTTTTGTTATACATTAATGATATCACGAACCTTAAAATTAATGGAAGAATCTCCCTTTTTGCTGATGACACAAGCATAACATGGAGTGATTTTGATACAACGTCTTTACACTCTAGTATCTCCAAAGACTTGGTTATAATTAAGGCTTGGTCCGATTCCAATATGCTTTGTTTTAACGTCGATAAAACGGTGGCGTTATCTTATAAGGGAACTTTACAACCACTTCAGGTACATAACAGCAATATTGAATACGTAGAGTCGGTTAAATTCCTGGGTTTAAATATAAATAGCAACCTAAAATGGTCTAATCATATTGACACCTTAACTAAAAAACTTTCTACCGCCTGCTTCGCCATTCGATCAGTTTCAAAAGAACTAGACCTTCCTTCTGCCAGACTTACTTATTTCTCTTTATTTGAATCCCACCTCCGCTATGGCCTTCCCTTTTGGGGCTGCTGTACCACCGAGCAATTTCGTAGTATTTTTATGCTTCAAAAGAGAGCCATTCGTTATTTGTTTGGTCTAAATAATAGAGCTCACTGCCAATACTATTTCAAAAAACATGAAATATTAACACTTCCTGCATTATTTATTTTGGAAACGGTATGTTTGCTGAGAAAACATATAAACACCCTCCCAGAAAGGCCACAACATGTATACCCTACCAGAAACTCTAGGCATGATATTTATCTTCCCATTCCTTCCACAGAATTAATAAAAAAATCAATTATTTACAACGCCATAAAACTTTACAACAATCTGCCAGTACATTTAAAATCTATCCCTATGCTTGCACAATTTCTAAAAAACACCAAAGCATACCTCATTGAGAGACCATTTTACAGCGTTAATGATTTTTTTTTTCAGTGAGTAAGTCTCTTTAAATTGTCACTAAACTCGCTTGTTTACTTAAATCTTTTGTGAGTCATGTCTTAACTCGTAGCATAGAATTTTGTAAATCATTATATAGGGAAAAGAACTGTCGAACATTCACTTAAAACTTAATTATTTTTGTTAGGTATTGGATTAAAAACAATTTAATTCTTTTTGTATACTACATTCTACACTAGTTCAATATACCTTCTGTTGAACATCACAATTATTTGTATAACTATAATAACATAGAGTTTAAGGTCGCATAGTTGCAATTTTGA
Organism: Kuschelorhynchus macadamiae; assembly: GCA_030620095.1. Classification (NCBI taxonomy): domain Eukaryota; kingdom Metazoa; phylum Arthropoda; class Insecta; order Coleoptera; family Curculionidae; genus Kuschelorhynchus; species Kuschelorhynchus macadamiae. The sequence continues at coordinate 96,277 of JAUTXW010005306.1, forward strand.
TTTCAATGTCATCGAAATTATTCACCTCGTACATGTGTGTTTGTGTACTTTTATAAGGTTATCATGATTCATTTACTGTTTGCAATGTTATGTTATATTCTAACGTGTGTTTTACGATTTGGTAAATTGATAATTTACATTTAAAAAAAAAAGCACTGACCTGTCGAAATTATTTTCGATTAATGTTTTGATATGTCTTATTTTTAGGTATATTTTGCTTTGTCCATAAAATTGTAAAATTTTTCTGCGGCAATAAAGCATACTTTTGTTTGTTGTTTGTTTGTATCTTTTCCTGACTATTTGTTTGCTTCAGGCCTATAACATTTCTCCACTAAACGATCACCATGTTCGCTGTAGGGTGCAGATACCTGTATTACGTTTAATTTGAGTGGTTTAGTGTCAATCCTTAACAACGCAGCTTTGTTTGAAATAGGGTAAAAGTTAAGAATGGACTTTTCTATTACAGAACTCACAATAAAATATTATAATAATTTATAAATATTAAATTTTATTTAAATGGCATCACAATCAAACCACCAGTTCGATTGTGATGCCATTTAAATTAAATAGGGATAGGAAATGGCTGTGTACGCGTAGAGGTAAATTGGGAATGTAGACACTTTTGTATTTCGTGCATTTTTTTTATTAAATTAAAACGTAGCAGAGCGCTTTCGGCTTTCGCCATCATCAGTGCCACCTGAAATCAAGGAAATCACTTTTTTTAAATAGTTAGGATTCAAAGAAGATAATATTTTATAAATTGAATATTTATAAAATATTATAGGGAAAAGAATAAAACTTTATATAACGCAAAGGGAAGTTGAGGAGGAGAATTAGATGAATTATTGGTATAATTAAGTGGTGAAGATAAAAAACATGTTGCTAAAAGAGCTGAGATATGGTAATGAAATTTATGAAACATAATTGGAAATTGGAACAATTATATAGCTCTTTGGGAAAAAAAAGATGAAATACAGTATGGCATTAGAAAAGCTACTCGTCGTGATTTTGATAGAAACGCTCTAGTTATTAAATATTCGTTTAGAATTAACCTTTATACTTGAACATCAAATTTTTAGAACCGCCGACGACATTACCAATGCGCAAGAAAAAAGGATACATCAAGCAGTTCTATGTACTATGTACTATGTTATAAACATTTTCATAAATATAATGTAAAAAAAATAAAAAAGCAAAGTAAAAAATAAAAAAGTACGAAACAATTAAAAAAATACATATACAAAATTCGGTAAAAATGGTTGGTAATGGCAACTATCACACTAGGGGTTCATAAGGATAAAATTATGTGTTGTAAAACTCGTTCACGGTGTAGAAGGCACTTTCCAGTAAGAATGATTTCAAAGCCTTGCGAAATGAAGTCAGAGATATTATGGATTTGATGTTAAATGGCAGGTGGTTATGCATTTTTTTTGCATTGTAGATTACTGATCTTTTAATTAACTCTGAGTGTGGGGTTGGAAGATAGAGATCGTGCTCAGTATTTCTGAGAGGGTAGTTGTGAGAAGGTCTCTCTAATAGAGCAGGTGCATGCTTACGAATTAAGCAAACCGATTCCAAAATGAATAAGCAAGGAAGGGTTAGTATTTTATATCTTTTAAAGAAATCTCGGCAGTGAGTTCTACTGTTAAGTCTCAGTAGGTAACGAACAGCTCTTTTTTGTAGTATAAAAATTCGATCAAATTGAGTCGCACAACATGTACCCCAGAATGGAATAGCATATCTGAGGTGCGACTCAACAAGAGCAAAATAAACAGTTCTAGAGGTAGAAAAGCTAAGCTCCTCGGAAACAGATCTTAACGCAAAGCAACCAGAACCCAACTTCCTTGATAAAGCGTCGATATGTGGATCCCATTTTAAAGAATCATCTACAAGAAGCCCTAGAAATTTTACAGAGTTTACGACATCAATAGTGGTGCCATTAAGGTCAAAAGGTTGCAGCGTGTTTTTATAAGACAAGACTTTCGTTTTAGAGATGTTCAAACATAGGAGATTAGAATCGCATTAGGATTTAATGGTGATTAGGTCATTAGATACAATCCTATGTAGGTCCGTGACATCTGGGTGGCTCCACGTAAAGCTGGTATCGTCCGCAAAGAGACATATTTTCCACTAATGTTTAAATTAGCCATGTCGTTTATGAACAGAAGAAACAAGATAGGGCCTAGTACCGAGCCTTGAGGCACTCCATATTCCATTGGCCTACAAGAAGACATCCTGTTGTCAACTTTCACAACTTGATTTCTGTTGCTAAGATATGACTTAAACCAATTGAGAGGAGCCCCCCTAAATCCATAGTACTGCAGCTTGTTACTTAATATATTATGATTCACACAATCGAAAGCTTTGGAAAAATCACAGAAAATTGTTGCCGTAGCGTGATGGTTGTTTAGGCTGGAGTAAACTCTATTAAGAAGGGAAAACATGGCATCGCTTGTGCATTTGTTACTTAAAAATCCAAATTGATGTTTTGTAAGTATCTCATATCTAGACAGAAATGATAAAAGCCTTTTTTTAACCAGTCTTTCGATGATCTTAGATAGCGTAGGGAGAAGTGCAATTGGGCGATAGTTCGAAGCTTCTTCTGAAACACCTCCTTTGTGAAGAGGTATGATTATTGCAGTTTTAAGGCAGCTTGGAAAAGTACCATTTTGCAAAGACATATTTATCAAAGCAGTCAGATGCTCTAGTGTGCACTCCGGCAGACTTGAATACATTCTTAAAGTAAGCCCATCAGTTCCCGAGGAAGATTTATTTTTGATATCATTAATTGTACTGCGAAGTTCTGATAAAACTACTGGTGAAAAGAAGAAACTGTGCAGGTTTACCCTATGATTAGAGAGATATGAAATTGGGTCATTAGATTGAGATACGGATTTAGTCAAATCTATGGCTACATTTACAAAATAATTGTTTAGGTCCTCAGGAGAGGTAAGGATAGTGTTGGATAAAGGAGTTTTGTTTCTTAAATCATTTACGATAGACCAGGTTTCTTTAGCTACATTTTTGGCGTTAGAAAGTCTATTATTGTAATAAATATCTTTGGCGGCTTTAATAGTCTTATGATAAATTTTTCTGTATGATTTTACATAATTATGAAAAAAGACACTGATTTCTTTAAATGAGATGTTCTTAGAAGATATACGTAAACCTTTAGTGGACCAGGGTTTACTTCTTTTATTTTTGATAGGCCTAAGAGGAAAAGATTCAGAAGCTATATTAGTTAGAGTTTTTATAAAACGAGAAAATTCAGTGTCGACATCATAAGTGTGAGAGTCCCAGTCAGTTATTTGACATAGGTGTTTGAAATTAATGAAATTTCTAACCGAAAAAATACGGCCTACTTGTCTAGAGGAATTTTTGGCTTTGGATGTAATTGAAAATTTTGTGAAAATTGCTTCATGATCGGAGAAACCTGGACTTAAGACATTACATTCGACGGAGCTAGGATCGAAAGCAGACACAACGTAATCTATAGTACTGGCACTTGTCTTAGTAATTCTGGTTGGCGAGTTGACGTGCATGGCAATTCCTAATGACTCAAAGATGGACTGAAGACATTCCTGAGCAGCACACACACTGGAAAAGTCAATATTGAAATCGCCACATAAGATTAATTTGCTTTTTACAGGAAGGGACTCGAGCAAACTTAGAAGGTTATGGCAGAATAATTGCACATCAGCATCAGGTGTTCTATAAATACAAATACTATAAAGGTCATAAGTATTGTGATAAACGATAGAAAATTCAAATACTTTTTCAGATAATAAATGATTATACTTTGATATTTCGGAAAAATCGTTGTTTAAAGACATTATCATGGGGCCTCCATGAGTTAAATTAGTTCTATTAAATCTGGCAATTGTGGTATAGTTTTTAATAAAAACAGGTTGATTGATATTTAGCCAGTGCTCAGTGATGGCAATGACTTCTGGAAAATTTAGCTCTTCTAACAAAAGATATAATTCGTCTGTTTTATGTCTTAAGGACTGAATATTAAGAAAAAAAAGATTAAAATTACTATTGGTCAATTTTTTAGAGGGTGCTAGATCCTCTTTTCGCGTCATATTGACTAAAAATTTTTACTTTTTGATGGTGAACCACTAGAATAATATTTACCAGTACTTTCACGAATTTTTTGGAGCCGTAAAATTTTTTCCGAGGAGTAGAAAGATCTATACGCTGCAAGGTCTGAGTCCACTTCAGATGAACCAATCCCATAGGCATCGTGGAAGCGATAATACAACTTGCGCAGGGAGTCCTTGTCACTGGGAAGGCCTTCTGAAGCTAGCAATAATTTAATGCTAGTACTTGGCCCCTCAAAACACACACTAGATGGCTGGTCGTGTAGGTAAGCAAGAAATAGCCTTAAGGTCTTTAGTAAGGAAGGATCCCTTAATCTGGCTAATATATAGCGACCATTTGCTTTATCCGAATCTTGGGACAGCCGCACTCTTGGTGGAGTCATTGGATCAAACTGCAAAAAATCATCTTTCCTTGCAGTTTTCTCCATGCTTAATTTAGAACCCTCCAGTGCCAATGACCTACAAGCTGCTATGGCCTCCCTGTCAGAGCCAATCATGACTGACTTATCCTCCTCAGGCACAAATGTCACTGGTGATTCCAATAATTGAGGCTTTGGTGGAGACAGCCCCCGGCTCTTTGGGATATCTATATTGACATCTTGATGACTAGAAGATGAGACATTATGGGCTGTGGAAGTGGGCGGCGTTTGGATAAGGGTTGGTGAAACTGAATCATTGGTAGGATCAATTATGGTACCAGGTGGCCACAGACTAGCGTTCTTAAGCTGAATTAAGTGATCTTTATTTTGCACCCCAATTTTAAAATCGGAGCGCAAAGTGTCTGCATTCTTAAGCATAGGAAAACAACGCACAAAATTCGTGGTTCCTAATTTTTCTTTGATGTAGTGTACAAGCTGATTTGATTTATACGTGGACGGAATTATGGATACCACTACATAATGCCATTTCTCTATAATGGCTGTTTTGTTGGGGCTGGAAGAAAACAGCTTTTTTTGGAGATTTATTGACAGGCATTTGGACATCTGTTGTATCGGTTTGGGTTGATATTGCGGTGGTGTATATCTTCTTTATTGATTGTTGTTTAGGCTTATCAGCAAGCTTCTCCAGGGTAAGTGCCATTTGTTTTACACTATGCCTCAGCTCAGCCATCTCTTTAGTCAACTGCTCCTTCGATGAATCATGCACCTGGACTTTGACAGATTCATTTTGAGATTCCATTAAAATAGATGATAGATTGAAAGTATCCTGCCTAATTTCTTTAATGGATTTAAATAAGGATTCTTGTATACTGTCAGATATTCCTGAATGGAGGCTGTGAATATCCTCAATTTTTTCTAGCAGTATCTTCCATTTGGAGTCATGATTGAGTAAGATGTCGTAAATTTCGCCAATGATCGGAAGGATGTCGTTGTTTTTCTTTAAGCAGGAACCCAGGGCTTCGAGATATTCTGAAGAGATTTGAGTCTTTTGGAGATCTGATATTTTATCATGCAAATATTTCAGAGTTGGAGAGTCGCAAACAGTGCAAAAAAATCTTATGTTGTTGAATTTTTGTTTGTAGAGCACTTTTGTCGTGGATTTATCCAGTCCTGTACAGACCATACAAAAATCTCTTCGGCACTGCCCACTACAGCGAATTCTGTAACAGTCTTTTTCCGAAACGGTTTTTTGGCAAGAATCGCACTTAAATTCAGCCATTTTATAAATAAATAAAAAATTAAAATTTTCAAAGGAACAAAAAAAGTGAAAATTAAAAAAAGATGTAGATAAATATTATGTAAATATTATGTAAATATTTCCAGTTGATAAATCAAAATCTTTAAATGTCACGCACAAACAATATTTATAACTAATAACCGGATCCGGGTAAACAAGGTCAAGTTTAGTTTATAGCAAACGACGAACTGATGATCGGGTCAAAGCACACAAACACAAATTGAAATCAAAACAGTTCAAACCAAAACAAAACAAACGTTCAAATACCGGCAAAACAATATACGAGCGAAAACACAACCGCCTCGTACAACTGCTGGAACTATACTAGGAACAGCAAACAAATTTCGAAAGATTTCTGGGTAACCGAAGACCAGTAAAACTGCTACAAAATATCGTAATAAGTGTTTCATAAAAAGCCCTTAATGAAGCAGAACGATCCGTTCTCTCCAAAAGCCAAAACTTGGAGATTACACCAAAAGAAAACCCGTAGAAGTATGTTTTATCCTCTGAAGCGACAATTAGAAGACTTCCAGGAGAAGAAGCAATAAGGTTTGAAATAGCAAAGATAAAACATTCTAAGCCGCCTACGTCGAATCGGTCAGCTGCACAAAAAAAAACCGCGATAAAAGATTAAACAGCAGTACAGATATTTTGGTTCTTCCAGGAGACAAGGGAAATGCCACTGTCGTTATGGACAAAAAAAAAACGTGGAGAAAATACAACTGCTTTTGGACCACAGCACCTCGAGATTAGTTCAGCAGACCCGACCAATAAAATGGAAAGAAGGATAACCAACCTTATAAACGCATTCAACCTGCCACCAGAGGAGAAGAAGACGTTAAGCCAAAGCAGCTCAAAAATATGAAAGACATTGAAGTAATAAATTTGAAAGTTTGTATTTTGCTTGATGTGAAAACACGCTAAATTTGATTTGAACATATACGGGACCAAAAAACGCAATTTTCCGAATCAAAATATGCAGGAAAGTGCCTTTTTTTAACAGGGTCATAGGAAAAATAACATTTTGGACACTTAAGTCTTTAGGTTTTCAAGCCCTGTTTTAAAGTACCAAACCATATTGGTGCTAACCTTATTTAGTTTGGTAGATAGTGCCATATAGTCGAATGCGGACTTATCGTGCGGGTCCAGAGGTCACCAACATTATGAATCAAATCAGAAAACACAGTGAATACCAAAATGTTGTGTGATTCTTTTATCGAGCTATTAAATCTCGATGGGCTATTTACAAATATACAGGGAGAAAGAAAATATTTTTTTTTTATTATATTACGCAATATTATTAAGATAGCCACTTAATATTATTTTATATATTAAATGCCGAGGGACTAAATAAGAAAATTCGATAAATATGTATTTGGTTAAAATTTTTTGGTTGGCAAAAACAAAAATACACAAAATGGCAAGCGCCTTAATAAAGTCGGAAGGCGGTTAGAATCAGTGGAACAATCAGGATATGTTCTGTTTATACAGCCACTTAATGAAAGTGAGATTTTTTTATCAATCACCAAAAATTATGAGCACCGCTTGACCTAAAAATCTAACCACTTATACAGTGTCATTTATTTAAATGCGGGCCACACCTCTGCAAAGAAAACTTTTTTTTTGTACTGTGATAACAAAAAAAATCGTGAGATTTTTTCAGATCTTTACGTTTAAGGGTCCCTAGATGCCGGAAGACATGTTTTGTCTGTCCGTCAGTCTGCCTGTCCGCGGCATAGTTAAAAAACTACATATCTGATTTCTTCAAATTTCAGTCTAAAATTATATATATATATATATATATATATATATATATATATATATATATATATATATATATATGTGTGTTGATTTTTACTCCTTCACGGATGGAAAAATACAATGTGTTTTCATTCCGGGTGTACATCCGTTCACTACTGTCGTTCTGAAAAGAACAGATTTGCTGACGTTTCGCCAAAATCACATTTGGCATTTTCGAAGCTTTCTTTCTCGCGTCCGAATAAAGACTGAAGTGTTGGTGACTGCGACGTTTCCTTTTATACCGCCACTCGGGGCCGAAGGTTATATCTGCGCAGGCGTTGGTCGTTATTTATGTTTTCCGGATGGTGCTGTTGTTGTTGCGCTAATTGCGCTTGAGTTTTTGCGATTTTAGATTTGTCGATTATTGTCTTCCATACTGTTGGTAGTTTTAATGATTCGTTATTTTGAATAAAAGGGACGAATCATTATTCGGACGTGAGAAAGAAAGCTTCGAAAATGCCAAATGTGATTTTGGCGAAACGTCAGCAAAACTGTTCTTTTCAGAACGACAGTAGTGAACGAATGTACACCCGGAATGAAAACACATATATATATATATATATATATATATTTATATATATATATCTATATATATATATATATATATATACACATTCACTGGCTAATATCCAGGAGCCAGTGGCAAAAGCTCTGAGAATCAATATAAGGAATGTACAGAAACTTGTGCATGAAAAAAAACATAATTTACTTCCGAAGAAGATTAAGAAATATACACGAAAAAATCCAAAGGCAAAATACTTAGGTTACAATGCAAAAATGAATATTCATAATGCAATCTATGATTTATACACGTCAAAGACAAATATAATCCTTCAGAAACTTTTTGATATTACAGACTAAAAAATATCATCATCACTTAAAAAGTCCTCATCTTCTGAGTCGTCCTCAAATGGCGCAATGATCATTGGTGCTATTTCGACATCTAAAACTCGTTCTGGATTCCACCAATCCCATATTAATTTCTTCGTATGTTCCAAAGATTTCTTCCAGTACTTCGGCGTAATATAATTTAATGAATCTGGCCAAACAATTTGCACTTCATCTGATATAAGACTATCGTTCACGTGTTTGTCGTAATATGATTTTGCCCCAGTCCATATTAATTCTATTGCGTTAAACTGGCAATGGTATGGCGGCAGTCGTAAAACCTCATGTCCATTTTCCCGTAATGTTTCATCTAGGGCATATATTGTTGGTTTTTTAATAGATTTTCCCATTAAAAGAAGTTGTAGTTTCAGCATATTGGGTAAAGGATTTTGTTTTTGTTTTATTAGCCAGTCATAAATATCATTTTTCTTCCAGGATGAAGTAGGTTGTTTATTTAAGATTCTTGAATGATAAGATGAATTGTCCAGAATGATTAAAGATAGAGCATCTAAATTTGGAATCAGTTGTTCTTTTAACCACTTTTCAAACAGTTCACACTTCATATTATCATGGCAGTCCATACTTTTGGATGTTGAAGAAAACAGTAAACTTGCATTTGGGAGAAATCCTGTTGAAGAACCTGCATGCAAAATGATGAACCGTTTTCCGTCCCACATCCCTTTTTTCTCTTGACACTTTTTAAAATAAAATATCCAAGTCTCGTCTAAAAATACCACTTTTCTATATTTTGAATTAACATTTTCCGTGTATTTCTTGCTATATGTGGCAACTCGCATAAAAATCTTCGATTACAGTCCTTTTTATATCGAAAACTCAACATTTTTATTAATTTTCACAACGATTTTAGTCCAATTTCCAATATGCTCGATTTTTTAAAGCTTCTGTTAAAACTTGAAAGGTTATATTAGTTTTTATGTGTATAAATCGTAAATTGCAATACAAACATCCATTTTTATATTGTCCCTTAAGTCTTCTGTCTTTGGCTTTTTTCGTGTACATTTCTTAATCTTCTTCGGTAGTAAGTTATGCTTTTTTTCATGTAAAATTTTCTGCACAGTCCTTATACCGATTCCCACAGCTTTTGCTACTGTCTCCTGGGTATTGGCCGGTGAATTTTCATTTTCGTAATATTTTATTAGATTTAATATCATTTTTTTCGCTTGTGGATGCAAAAAACCCGAAAATTGTTTTCTATTACTCATTTTGTCACTGACTTGTCAATCTGACTTTGAAGTGACATCATCTTCCGGATTTTATGCGGAGCATATGATTACACGTAATAAAAGAAAAATAAACTTAAAAAGTTTGTCGTTGATAAATCGTATCATCCGCACGATAACACTGCTTTTGACTATAGGATAAAAAGGGTAAAATAGGAAAATGAAAAATAATTTGCTCTAAGTTAAGCCATTTAGATTCTACAGGCATTCAAAATATGAATCAAAAATATAATAATAAGCAGGACATTCTATTAAAAAATATATATTTTCCAAAAAATTTTCATTTTCAATGCACAATTTTTTGACAGTTCTTCAAATAAAGAAGTTGGGAGGAGGTGTCAGTATATAAAGAAATACTTTGCATGCGCAGTCTGGTAAAAAAGTTTTACCAAGGATTAAAATATCACCACCATATCATTCAGCGATCTAAATCAGCATCGGCACAGGTCCAAAAACAAGATAATTAATACAGGTTCACACTACGTTTGTGTGTGTGTGTATGTCAGAGGTCTCCCCTGTGTATATACACGACAAGTCAATCTGTCCCGGCGACCCACTAGATCGAGCGAGCCAATATGGTAATGGGCCCGCTAATACACTATTTATACTCTGATCTTATCTCTGTGGAGCGGCGCACGGGGTCGATTTCGGGGCCACTATCGTCAATATGGCTGTTAATATGGAGATTAGCCGGGGCCATCTGCATTATTTAGCATTGTTTACGCTAACAGATGAGCGTTTTTTACTTGGAGAATTAGGATTTATTCGGGAGGGCCTTAATGTTTAATCTTTGGAGGATTAAGCGCGTTCGAACGGGGAGTATGCGGAGGAATTTGATGTTTTGGTTATTTTGTATAGAAGACTAGCGACCGTTGAAGGTATTTTTAGTTTAGCATTATTTGGTAACTGTATATCTTTGATTTTATTAACTAAATCTAGAGATTTTTTTAATTTGATATTTAGCTCAGAACTTCGTATATATTTAAATGATGTCTATAAGTTTCTTAGATAGTTTGTAAGATGAAGCTGAAAAGAAAGAAACTACTGGTCTAATAGGGAATCCCGGTTTATGTAGTTTAATTAAAGAATATAATTTTGGTGGTTTAGGGTTCATAATGGGATGTCTCTGTCATTAAACAAACTCTTACAGTTTTGGATACAATTTTTGGAATCTTTGTTGAAAAATATCTGTAAAATTATGTTTTAAAATATGATATTTATCTGGGATAAGAAAATCTAATGTTTTTTTGCCTTTATCAGCTTTCGTAAAGATAACATTATTAGATTTATTTTTAATTTGTTCTATGAATTGAATTAGATATTAGAATAGCGTATAAAACAAATAATTCTTTAAGTAGATATATCAAAAATAATAAAACTAAGTCTGATAAACTAGACCAATCAGGTGCATACCAATTAAACTGTATAGATTGTGACAAAACGTATATAGGTCAAACAGGCTGACATTTCGGTAAAACAATAGAGGAGCATTATAAATGTTTTATTAAAGTGAAAACCGAATCTAATTATTCAAACCATTTAATTGAGAGCGGTCATACTTTTATTACAAATTTTAAAATTTTACACCTAGAAAATAAGGGTCATAAATTGAATATACTCCAGTCTCTAGAAATAAATAAACTCAAACATTCAAATTGCTTGCTAAACGATCAGGTAGATCTCAATAATTCATCCTTGTTAAATATGTTCTAATAATTTTAGGTAATTTCTTTTTATTTTATTCCTAGAACGTAAAAATTCCCAGACCTTTTTTAAGGCATTAAAATTTCTAAATGGTTGTATTATACTTAGTTATATAAATATTACCTTAACGTGTAAGCTTGTGCATTCGAGATGTAACGTCCGAAGAAGCTACTGTGTAGTGAAACATGTCACGTTGTTAAATTAAATATAGTGGAAGTGTTTGTAAAAAATAGTGTTTATTATTATGGATTTCCACCGAGTATCGGCTGACATAATCATATCAGAATGTCTTTTACTGTAATTATTTAAAAAAATGATATAGGAATTGTAACAGGGTTACAGAGCATTCTAAATTTATAACATTTGAATTTATTTATTTGAATCATAGCGGGTAACCCTATTATTATCACATTACTGAAAATAACTAAGATATGATAAGTAAAATCAAAGGTACAGGGTTATTTTTTATAATTAGCCACCCCTGAGAGGCTTACTTCTTCAAAATACAAAGAAATAGTTCCTACGAAAGCTATAGGAAATTTCCTAAAGATTTACATGGAGGTAATTTTAAATACAAAAGACGATCGGAAAATCACTAAATCACCATCAACTTTGTTATTTTAAACGGGACACCCCGTATTTTTTGACATTTTTGGATTCTCCTCATTCTTCCCTTTCCAAAAATATATAATTTGTCTATATTGAGAATAGTAGTATTTGACTTATTCCACTTGAAAGTTACCACATATGACAATTTCACAGATATGCAGCCATAAATCGCGTTACCCATGAAATGATAAAATCGCTTTACCCTTGGAATATCACCAACAGAAACAAAACACACAAGTAAAATATTTTATTGATTTTATGAAAAACAAAATTATTAAAATCTGAAATGCAATTTACCGAGGAAGAAAAACTAAAAATTCTTCAACTTTATTTCGCAAATGCTAATAATGCGTCAATTGCAGTGCGACAATACAGGCTGCTATATCCTGGTGCAAGAGTTCCCTCAAGAAAAACTGTTGCATATATAGTCAAATGCGATCCACAAAGAAAATCCTTGCAGTGGCAAATATGACGAGCAAATTTCGACTTGGACGAGGAATTATCTATATTATTATATTTTGAAGGTAAAAATTCTTTCTTTAGGTGGTCTAAAAGTTAAATTAAAACTAATTTTTAGAAAATCGAGGTTCTACATCCGTTCGGTTCTAAAAAAAGTGCAACTATTAACCAACGATCATTTTAAGAAAACTGGAAAGAGTGTTTCAAAATTGCTTGGAGGGGGTCACGTAAATAGGCTGTAAAAATATTAATTACAAGTTCTTGTTTTGTTTTTGATTGTTCGTTTGTTTGTTATCGTTATATCAGTATATATATATATATATATATATATATATATATATATATTAATTGGACTTCTTTCTTGGGTATAGGTTTATTTGCAAAATCAAACAATGGGATTAACTTGACGTTTCGCCTATCATAGTAGGCTTTCTCAAAAATTGCTCATTCCTTTATTATTTTTTTTTGGTAATCTTTCCTTACCTATCTACAATTAATTTAAAAAACATTTAGTGGTCTAATTATAAAATGACTTTACAATTTTTCTAAAACTGATTTAAAATTTTATACTATTGACAATAATTATTACAAAATTAATAAACTAAGGTTACATACCTCGAAAAATACATGTTGATTATTTATTTATATTTGAATGATAGGTAGCAAGTTAGTGGTTTGCCAGGCAACTCATGGCACAGTTTTAGGTAAAAAGGTGTTCTTATCGTAGTACGTTTGTTTTTGAGAAATTTAAAGATAATTTTTTGCTATTTTTTAATTTAAACCTTAGAGAAGAATCAGACATTCACAATGATATACTACATTTTGAAAATAATGGCTTAGACGAAGTTAAAACTATACTAAAATATCAATTTGTGGTATATTTGACTTAAATTTTTTATGTCTTGTTTGTCATTTACTGCATTTTTTTCTTTTTTTATGTGAATCATTTCTTTGATAATTAATTTCTGATACAGGTTGTCTTCGTCAATGATTTTGGTTTCAGAAAAATTAAATTCGTGTTTTGTGCTTTTTTCATGTTTGTGTAATGCAGTGGATGCATTCTTTGTATATTTATGCCCATTTATTCTATTTTCTAAAAGTTGGGTTGTCATACCAATATATTTCATAGGGCAGTTTAAATAAGAAATTTCATATACAAGATTGGATTTTTTATTTTTGTGAATTTTAGTTTTTAATTTTGTAAATAGGGAGCCTATCAGGTTCTGGGCTTTATGACACACAATTATGTTATATTTTCCTAAGATATGTTTTAATTTTTCAGATAATTGTATGTGTATGGCATTGCAATATATTTTTTTTGCGTATTATCTTGTCTTACGTTTTCGTTATGATCGTTATAATATATGTACGTCCTTTGTTTGATAATTTTTTTTATTAGTTTTTCTGGGAAATGATTCATTCAAGGTCTCTTTAACTTTATTAAGGGCTTCAGGACGGTATTATGGTGACGTTAAAGATATGGCACGGTCAACTAGACCAATCACAACACTTCTTGTTTGTTTGTATGGATGGTGGGAATTGAAAAATAAAAAATCCAATCTCGTATATGAAATTCCTTGTTTAAACTGCCCTATGAAATATATTGGCATGACAACCCAACTTTTAGAAAATAGATTAAAAGGGCATAAGTATACAAAGAATGCATCCACTGCATTACACAAACATGAAAAAAGCACAAAACACGAATTTAATTTTTTTTGAAACCAAAATCATTGATGAAGATAACCTGTATCAGAAATTAATTATCAAAGAAATGATTCACATAAAAAAAGAAAAAATGCAGTAAATGACAAACAAGACATAAAAAATGTAAGTCAAATATACCACAATTTGATATTTGAGTATAGTTTTAACTTCGTCTAAGCCATTATTTTTAAATTGTAGTATATAATTGTGAATGTCTGATTATATATCTCTAAGGTTTGAATTAAAAAATAGCAAAAAATTATCTTTAAATTCCTCAAAAAACAACGTACTAAGATAAGATCACCTTTTTACCTTAAACTGTGCCATGAGTTGCTTGGCAAACCACTAACTTGCTACTTATCATTCAAATGTAAATAAATAATCAACATGTATTTTTCGAGGTATGTAACCTTAGTTTATTAATTTTGTAACAATTATTGTCAATAATATAAAATTTTAAATCAGTTTTAGAAAAATTGTAAATGTGATTTTATAATTAGACCACTAAATGTTTTTTAAATAAATTGTAGATAAGTAAGGAAATCCATATATACCAAAAAAAAAAAATAAGGGAATGAGCAATTTTTGAGAAAGCCTACTATGATAGGCGAAACGTCAAGTTAATCCTATTGTTTGATTTTGCAAACAAACCTATACCCAAGAAAGAAGTCCAAATAATATATACCGGGTTTAAGAAACAAATTGAATAATATATATATATATATATATATATATATATATATATATATATATATATATATATATATATATATATATACATAATCACGTTAAACATATTTCTTTTACAAATTACTGTTTTGTGTTTGTTAGTGACATTTCATTGGTAAAGCGATTTAAGTATGGCTGCATATCTGTGAAATTGTTATAAATGTGGTAACTTTAAAGAGCAATGAGTCAAAAACTACTGTTCCGAACATAGACAAATTATATATTTTTGGAAAGAGAATCCAAAAATGTCGAAAAATAAAGGGTGTCCCATTTAAAATAACAAAGTTGATGGTGATTTAGTGATTTTTCGATCGTTTATTGTTTTTAAAATTACCGCCATATAAATCTTTAGGAAATTTCTTATACCTCTCGTAGGAACCATTTCTTTGTATCTTGAAAAAATAACCCTGTACACTCTAGGGTTCACCGTAGATTATAATTAACAATGTTATCAAATATAATTGTTATTATAAATTTAATTAAACATTTTATCTCACCAATTCAGCGGCCACTTGTATCTCGAACAACAGTATATTGCAACACAACGTTGGTAACTTCTGAATATAGATATTTCAAAAACAGGTGGTTTATTTAAATAAAAGATTTGATTTTTTTAAAAACAACTTAAACATCTATTAACAACAGTACAAGTGTCACAGATTGCCGTGTTTATCGAAATAATTCAAAAGTGAATTCCGAAAATTTTCTAAATTTAACTCATCATTCGCGCCATTCATCAGAACATGGCATCCTTGGTGGGGAAAACCTGGTAGATTGCAGTGTTTATCAAAATAATTCGAAATCAAATTTGAATAAAATTTACCACTATTTGCGCCATGTTACGGAACACTATCTAAAGAAGATCTATTCTCCTTATTGACTAGTAATCGAAATAACCTAGAACGAAAAATTAGAAAAGAAATCGACAATATTACTGAAACTAATGCTGTAAGCGAAGCTATTGGGAAAATGAACTTGAACTTGAAGGCACTCTAATTATGTTATAACTTAATAAATTGTGTTGTGTAAAACATTGACGTTATTATTGATCTGGAATTTAAGACCGGTTTAAAATGTATCTCTAAGGTAGTATAGGAAAAGTACGTCTTTGTCTTAAATTATTTAATATAGGCAGCCCACTTGTTTTGTGTAGTTTAGTTCCGATGTAAAGGCAATATTGCGAGAAAAAGAGAAGGTCTGATTGATTCAAAACTGTTCATTTTAGATATAAGATAACATAAAAGGATAAGGAGTCAAAAACTGGATAAGAGTAAATAAAAAAAAACTGGAGGTTTCATTTAAAAAATTTGTGATTTTTTTTAATGTTGTTTGTTTTGGTTACTGTATTTACAATCTTGAATATTAATTGGCAATACATTTTTAAAAACTCCTTGACTTGACCCCTTCCTAAGGCATATTTATTATAATAATTGTTTAAATTAAACTTTTATTACGCAAAATTTTTTTTTTATAAAATGATGATTTTTTCGAAAATAAATTTAAAAGCTCAGTTTACTCAAAAACTATGTGGAATTTTAATACAAATATTATAACAAAATATATTGAATGAACGAATGAATAATATACGATAAAGTATTTTATTTTGAAGTAAGAAATTTGATCCATGTTTATCAAAAACCAAACACCCTGTATATATACAAAAATAAAATAAAATAAAGTCATAGATAAATACAAAAATTTCTTGTATTTTCTTAACTCGTTCTAACTCTCTAAATGCGATACAGAATTGACACATATTAGCCACCCTGTATATATTGCTAAATAATTACGAGCTGAACTTACTTTTTTTTTATAACAGAAACAATTCATAACAAGGGAATAGACTCCTGTGATATAATATAAATAATGATCGTATATTCAAAACGCAAAAGAAGAAATAAGTTTCTTTTACCGCAGATCAATCTGTTTCAACCCCCTTAATTGTTTAATCTTCCAAAGTTTCTTTTTGGCAAGGCAGTGGTTTTTAAGAGGATTTATTTTGTTTAGGGGGACGTCTGCCTGTTTTATAATGGGACTGAGTGAATTTATGGTGGATTAAGAACAATTTTTCGCGGTTCAAGGGGATGGAAACTACGGTTGGCGATGAATCAGTCGAAAAACTCACTCATCGCTTTTTTCTTCGCCCCAAAAGATGGGCTGGCTGCCCTTTCCTTTTTGCAGTAATGAATTGAACAAGTCGGCAACATTAGGGTCCGAAGTAATATATTTGCCTCGGTCTAATTATCTGCCATCTTGAATCCCGGACTGTTATTTCGCCTGAGATCAAAAATTTGCATACATTTGCATTTGGAATGAAGCAAAATCTTAGAAATTAGTCTGTTTCGTTCTTTGAAATATTCGCTAAAGCTAACTGAATTTCCTTGTATGCTGTTGTAGATAGATACAATTGTATGATGAGCGTTTCACTAATCATAATTTGATAATAAAAAATCTATTATTTCATTTAGGCCAAAAACTACTTACCTGTACTTAAAACTTTTTACCTGTAACAAAGACAAAACGAAAGTTGACGAACACCAATTACATTTTAAATTTTTTTTGTTAAAAACCAGCTATAGTTCATGTAGGCATGATGAAACAGAGAAATGGGAGTATCTCTATAACAAAATGTAAAAAGAAAATTGACAGTATTGCAGTGGCGGACATATCACCGGGCAGTTCGGTGCGGTGCCCAGGGGCCCAGAGGCAAAGGGGCCCCCGCTAAAATCTGAATTAGAGCACAAATATTGTTAAATAAGAAAGGAAAAGAGGAATTATTCCTCAACTTTCTATATTTCTAAAACTAATCTATCAAAAGAAAATTGCTCACAAACAATACAAACAGTCGAACAGTGAAATTGATTACAATGTATTTAATACACTTCGAAGGGTGCAAAAACCTAACGAAGGAATGCTACAATTTGTACATAAGTAATACTGAAGGTGCCATAAGCAGTAATGTAAACATTTTCTGGCATTTCGTTCATTCCCAGTCTAATCAGGACACTATTCCTAAGGAAATGTTTCTAGCCACTGAAAAAATCATCTAATGATATTGACATAGTTAATCTATTTGGTAAATATTTTTCCTCTGTTTATAACCCCCAGAGAAATTCTAACGTCAGTACATTTTTTGATCGATTTGAAAATGTTTCTGACATTGCTATAGACCCAACTGATATTGAGAAAGCTTTAACACAAGTGAACTTCAACAAGTCTGCAGGTCCTGATGGTGTTCCTAACACAGTACTAAAATTTTGTTCTAACACCTTATATCTCCCCCTATTTTACATTTTCAACAAATCCCTAACTTCCGGAGCTTTTCCAGAGACATGGAAGCTTTCTTATATTTGTCCGATTCACAAATCCGGCAGTAAGAATGACGTAACAAGATACAGACCAATCAGCATTCTGTCGGCAATGCCTAAATTGTTTGAACAGTGCGTTGAAAAAATTCTGTCGAATATATTTCATCAGATTGTGATCAGTCAACAGCATGGGTTCACAGCCGGTAGGTCTGTTGACACAAACCTGTTTCTCTTTACAAATTTTATAAATTCATCATTTGAAAGCAGTGCAGAAACTCATGCAATATATACTGACTTCAGTAAAGCCTTCGATAAAGTAAACCATAACATCCTTCTTTCAAAGCTCTCTAGTTATGGTGTTTCTGGATCTTCACTTTCATGGATGAAATTTTACCTTACTAACAGAATGCAGCAAGTCAAGATTGATGGCTATCTATCTTTATGTTTCCATGCATCTTCCGGGGTACCTCAAGGCTCTCACTTGGGTCCCCTTCTTTTTAGCTTATTTATCAACGATTTAGGATCCCTGTTCTCCTCAAGTTTTTTGCTTTTCTCTGATGACATGAAATTGTATCGTCGGGTGACGTCCACTGACGACATGATTATTCAACAAAATGATCTTAATATTGTATATGATTGGTGTCAGCTTAATGACATGTCCCTCAACATTAACAAGTGCTGTTATATAAGATTCAGTAGACTCATCGATAAAGATCATTTTCAGTATTACTTAAATAATGTCCCTTTATCTGAAGTTTCTGTTATAAAAGACCTTGGCGTATATTTAGATACTCGGTTAATGTTCACTGAACATTTTGAATGTTGGGCTTTATTAAGAGAGCTACCAGAGACTTTACAAGTATATGCGCTATCAAAATTCTGTATACATCACTAGTTAGATCCGTTCTTGAGTCTTCATGCCTAGTTTGGTCACCTTACTATCAGACCCACGTCAATAGGCTCGAGAATGTGCAACATAAGTTTATAAAATTTGCAAGGTACAAACTTTTCCAGAGTGGTGTGTGTCTCAGTGATGACCAAACTGTGACTTACTTAGACTTAACTACTCTAGTTCGTAGAAGGGAATACTTTGATCTCTGTTTAGCCTTCAATATATTTAACTACCACATAAAAAGCTCAGAATTTCTCAGAGTATAAATACGAAAATTAATTTAAAATTTTTAGCGGCGGTTTCAAAAATGTGATTGTTCTGTCGACGGCCAGGAGTGGTTCTCTCTTCTCTCTTATCAACGTTCTCTTGCGCAGACGTTGTCGTGCCTTTATTGGAAGAACGTTGAGCGTTTTTATGGTGATAAAAGAAATAGTTCGGGAAACTGAATGATTGATTAAGTAATCTATAAATTTGCAAAATTTGTAAAAAGAAAAGAAAAACAAAATAAAATCAATTTTAAAAAAATAAAAGAAAAAGTTAATTTCCAAACACTTATCTAGGGGGATTTTTTAACATCTGCTGTAATAGAATGATCGTTTGATATTAAAAGGTCAACTAAAGTTTTTGAATTTTTACTTATGCGGGTATATTCTTTAATTAATCATCATTTACATAATTTATATTGAAATCACCTATGTGAATTACCGTATTGTCATTATCCCAATAATATATACATTGATTTTGAAAAAACTCCAAAAATTCGTTTACATTACCACTTGGTTATCGGTAGTAGAGACTTAAATCAAACATTCTTAATTTTATCTTCAAATGTAAAAACCAATAATTATATTAAACACATGTTTTACTAAATCTGACAAGTGTAATTTTATGCGAAACAAATATTAATAATCCTGCAGTATGTTTTGAGTTTGAATTACACCTTAAAGTAAAATAATATTGAAAACTAATTTCTTCATCTGATATTTCACATGAGTTTCACTTAGACATAAAATAAAGGGCTTTTCAATATACAAAACACTTTCAACTTCATTCTTACTATTTTGGAAGCCTTGTATATTAGGATGAAAGATATTCGATTTATATAGATTCTTTTCATAATTTATATCATTGTTTATCTCTTGTAATTGCTAATTGATATTTCTTTGTATTTTTTCAATATGTAATTTATATAATTGACGTTATAATCAAAGTGTTTGTGATTAATAAAATAACGAGTATTAAATTTTTCATTTTGTTCACAACAATTTGGACACACTATATCAGGGGTGCTCAAACGGTCGATCGCGAGTGCTTTTTGATTAGATCTCGAGAAGAAATTTTTTTTTAATAAGTAGGTACTTAACTAAACTACAAAAATTTATTACGTAATAAAATAACACTCTGCTAGTGGCAAAAGGCGGCTTTATCAAAGGAACGCGCGGTACTTGTCAAAGAAAAGCCGCGTTTTTATTCTTGCCGCTTTTCTAGAAATTTCGGGCGGCGCGTTTGACGGGAACATTCGAGACTTTCGTTCACGCCGATATAAATGTTGCGCCCGCAGGAATTGGAGTCATTCTGAATTGCAACTTGAAAGCAATACTACGTCGATACAAAGTTTATTATTAAATAGTACAAAATGAGTGCAGCAGAAATCTAAAACGTATCATTTTAATAACGATTCGGAGAAAGAATTTATATTTTGTATGGTGAAGGATAAGTGCATTTGTCTTATTTGTCGTGCGTCAGTTGCAATACCTAAGCGTGGTAACTTAGAGAGGCATCATAAAACGTTTCATAAAAACTTTGAAAAGGATTTTCCGCCACAGAGTGAATTAAGAAAACGAAAAGTACGTGATTTGATATCTTCTTTGAAAAAAGAACAAACCATGCTCACAAGACCAGCCAAACAATCAAAAGCTGCTACGATCGCGTCATTTAAAATATCTCATATATTGGCGAAACACAAGAAACCATTCGAAGATGGATCGGTTATGAAGGAAGCATTTATTGAAGCGGGTGAGACTTTATTTGGAAATTTTAAAAATAAAGAGACATATTAGAGAACTTCAGTTATCTCGTCCGACTGTCACAAGGCGTATTGAAGTCATGAGTCAGGACATGGCAGATAAACTAAAAAATGATATCATGGATTGTACATACTTTTCTTTACAGTTCGACGAATCCACCGATACGACAGACACTGCCCAGCTGTATTTTTATTCGGATGGTATTCAATGACATGTTGGCTAAGGAAGAATTTTTTAGAATCATTCCTCTGAAGGGGAAGACCCGTGGCGAAGATCTATATGACGTTGTCTTCAATTTTGTAAAAAACTACAAGCTACCAATATTTAAATTAGTGGGCATTACAACTGATGGAGCACCAGCAATGACTGGAAACAAAAACGGTTTTGTGGCTTTGTGTCGAGCCAATGAAGATTTCCCTTCATTTTTTTCAATCGGTTGCATTATACATCAAGAAGTTTTGTGTTCAAAAGTTTTAAACACGGAGGAAATTATGGGCACTGCAACAAAAATTGTGAATTCCATCCGTGCACGTAGCTTGCAATGGCGGCACTTTAAGTTGCAGTTGGAAGATAGGGAGTCAGCTGAACACACTGATTTAGTTCTTCACACGGACGTCAGGTGGTTGAGTCTCGGAAAATTCTTAGAAAGGTTTCAAGAATTATTGCCCGAAATAACAGCTTTTCTAGACGAAAGAGGTGATGACACTCAGATGTTGAAAAACGAAAAATGGCTGACTGATTTGGCATTTTTGACTGACATCACAATGCATTTAAGCACCATTAACTTTTCGCTTCAAGGTAAAGGAAAAACTGTTATTGAGATGATTAGCGCAGTAAACGCATTCAAAAGTAAATTGCAACTTATGATAGATCAACTGAAAAGAAAGAATCTGAAACATTTTCCGTCTTTGAAAGCAAGGATTCCTCAGTTGAATTATGATACTTATGAGGCTGAATTATCAAATATTTTGGGACAATTCGAAATGCGTTTTTATGATTGTAGTAAATTGGCAAATGTAGCATCATTTATGAGTTATCCTTTTTCATGTAAAAACATTGAGGAATTAGCTACTGAAATAGCAAGTCAGTTTAATATAAACTCATGTTCTGTTGAAAATGAGTTGGTGCAGATTATATCAGATATACATCTCAAAGCTACAGCATCTGATACAACTTTCTGGTGTTTTATATCTGAAGATAAATCTAAGGCAAATCGCCCTTCAACTGACAGCAATGTTTGGGTCAACTTACTTGTGCGAGTCTGCATTTTCTGAAATGAAGATAATTAAGTCAAAATATCGCAATCGACTAACTGACGATCATACGTGATCATGTTTGCGATTAGCACTCAGTGGTTACGTACCATCTTATGAAAAGTATGCTTAGGACATACAGTACCACGCTTCAACATCCAAAGTCACTCCTCAGTTAAGTTTAACACCATATGTAACTCTTTTGTTTTGTAACAACTAATAAACTCGCAATTTTGAATAACTATGAGTTTTTTCATTGATATTGTAGAGAAGAACCTAACTAAACCTAACCCAAACCTTGACTAAAGTAATGTATATTGTGCGGAAAGCTAATATCTATATTATGCTACTGTACACCCTACCTAGGTAGGTAGGTAGGTAGGTAGGTAGGGTGTATGTATCGTGTATGTACGACAACCCTGAATCACACATACTTGCAGCCTCTCAGAGTTGATCGTAAGTAGTCCAAAAATATTGAGGTAGATCGCCAGCAATTCAAGTTTGAGCACCCCTGCACTATATTTTCCACTAAGCTTTGACATTCTGTTGCTTTATGTTCTTTGTTTCCACACTTTAAACAATGTTGTAATTTTGTACAAGTTTTCGCTGTATGGTGATAACCCGTGCAGTTGAAACATCTCATTATGTCAATATACTCGTAAACGGAACAAACCGAAAATCCGATAAATAACACTCCTTTTTCAATAATACGCCTAAAATTTTTACCATCTAGTTCCACAATTGCCATATATTTTGTTTTCATTTTTTAATAACAATTACCTTCAAATTTGGATTTTTCAGATAATCATTTTTATTTTAAATACCTTTTATCAAATTTTCTTTTTTTATTTCGTCTTCTATACCAGCCGTCTTTATTTATGGATTTTTTCTTTTTTGAAATTTTCTCCCAGGCTACTTTCGGCTTTCTTTTGTAATTTTATCATATCGTGATTACTCCATTTTTTAGATTCTGGAATTTTGTAATTTTCATTTTTAGATCTGTTGGATTTATGCACTTTCCCAAATCTCTTCTTGTTATATTGTTTTCCCGGTTATTTGTTGGTTTTATCATCAAATAATTCTTATTTATTGTAATATTCTTGATTTTAACTATGTGATAATCCTTATTTTCTTGTTGATTTGTGAGTTTTACTGCTATATCATTTTTAGTTTCGGTTATATTTTTGTTTTTGTTGCTTAAACAACTTGAACGTTAAACTGTAGCCACTTCAGAATAAGTTTTTGAAGAACCTGGATAATTTCTTAATTTTTTCTCTTGAAGTAAAATTACATCTTCATTCAATTTTGTAATTATTATATCTTTTGTACTAATAATTTCTTCTTTGTTTTTTATAATTTCCAAATACAATTCCGCTACTGTTATATTTTCCTTAACCTTTGTTTCTGACATATCCATCAATTTAATAGATATTGCTTTTTCCGGAATTATGCTTGTTTCTTTTACTAAAATACTAATTATTTTAAATCTATCCAATAACGGTAAAAAGTACTTATTCAATTTACTTTAAATTATGCCCAGGAATCAACTGTGGCATAGTTAAAAACTAAAATGAGTTCATTTACTATTTAAAGTAATAAAATAACGTCCTTTTTAATAATATTCTACGTTTTAACCGAATTGTCAAACCCCATTTCATCGTAGGTTCATATTCAGTATAAACTGTTAGTAAAATTCTAACTATTTTCCTACAAAAATACTACACATAAGCCTCTATGGTTTTCGTTGGTTGGTCAGAAGATCGTTTAAATATATACTTGATATTTTTCAGTATCAAATGAAATTCTCACAGACTCACTCTTTCTCCCTTTAAATAACTATCTAATTTTCATTTATCCACTCTCGCCCCTTTTGTTGATCCAGGCAATAAACCACCCCGACTTCATTTTTAACCCTTTGTTTCTCCACCTGTTTGCACATTGACATTTAGCAGAACGATCTCTCAGGTTTTGAATTTAGGCAAGGATGTTGCCTTCTTGGAATAAATCAGATCTGAATGATACGCGAGTTTATAACGCAGGTGAAAGAGGTTTTAACATTTTAAGCTTTACTTTTATTAAAATAATTTGAATACTAATTAAACATTTTCTATCTCTTGAACTCTGGAATGCCTGAAAAATCCGGTGATGTTATATATATATATATATATATATATATATATATATATATATATATATATATATATATATATATATATATATATATATATATATATATATATATATATATATATATATATATATATATATATATATACAGGGTTATTCACGCAACCCGTTCATTAAAAGTTTTTGATGATGCCATTTAGATAAAAACTTCAAATTTTGGTATTAAAGTAAGGTCAAGGGGTACTTCTTTTTTGAAATATTTTCAACTTCCTGTCACTTCCGGTTTAACCGGAAGTTGGTATCAACTTGCTTATTTTACATGGAACACCCTGTATTTTATGATATTTTTGGATTCTACGGAGAATTTTAATGCTATTTTATATAGCATGTCCTATACCTAGATTCAAGCGTTTTTAAGATACTTGAGCTTGAACCAAAAATGAGTCTCCGGGGTACCAAATTTTAAAATCTCATATTTTTGTAAGTTTTGAAGATATAATCTTCATATTTTGCAGACGATCGGTAAATAATCTTAGGTTTCTGTGAACTATCTACTACACCACCGCAGTCGATCATGAATAATTACCCATCAAACGTTTTCTAAGTTATTAAATACCAGACGTGGTATGAAATTAAAAACATCCTTAACACAATTAAGTATTGGACTCCTTTTTGCTTTCGTAATTTCCGTTTTGTCTAATAAGTCCAGTTTTTTACTTTTTTGGCATTCTGTAATATCCGAATCCTTATATTTCTTCACTTGACTAAGGTGTTCTTGGACTCTCGTTAAGATTTTTCTTCCCGATTGACCTACATAAATAGCAGAGCATATCCCGCAACTCAAAGAATATGCGCCAAATTTTGAAAAAACGTCTGTTTTGTCCTTGATCTTAACTAAGTGTTTTTTTTAATGTATTAAGAGTTTTAAAAGCGATAGAGATATTGTACTTTTTAAAAAAAAATTGCAGGTTGTAGAGAAATGTTGATTTTGAATGGATTATATTATAGGAAAGTTTATATTTATTAACAAATTTATAAAATAGTTTATTAATTGAGAAATCCGGAAATCCTATAGAAAAGAGAATTTAACGCTGAGAATTTATATGAATGAGGTGAATTTGAAGAATATTGAATTGTATTGTCTGTACAGCTTAAACCAAGTCCTGTTATCGTTTCGAATAAGCAAGAGGCCTAAAAAGAGAAGTCTGTTTTCATTCTCAGTTTCTAGCGTAGAAGAGATCTTATTATGTGACATGTTGATGCAGATATCATCAACGTATCTTTTATATGCACAAAGATATTTTGTAAAAAGACTTTCCAATATTTTATTCTCCAAACTGTTCATGAAAACCTCACTTAAAAAAGGAGAGAGACACGAGCCCATTGCCAAACCTGACTTTTGTCTATACAACTAAAAAAGTTATGATCTAATACAGTTGATAGAAGTCACGTTAGAGTGTCAACAACGATCTTAGGGAGAGTGGTTTCTTCTAATCAGTGGCGGCTCGTGGATTTAAGAACGGGTGAAGCGCAGCGTAGTTAGGTGCATAGCGCCGTAGGCAAACATTTTTCGGTGTGCCACGCCTAAAATGGCTATTCTTTTAACCTTTTTATGAGGTTAATTATCCATAGCTTTGGAGCGTTTTTTAATACTTGGGGGAAATAATATGAATTTATAAGATTTTAAATATATTTCTAGGTCCTTAAAAAACAGTTATGTACCTATATCTTCAAGCTAATTTCGATTCGATTCCATCGATGCAAAACTGCTTCCGACTCCGATGATCCGAACGCACCAATTTACATTAATTCTAGAACCAGCGCTTGCGGCCTGCAGCAGCAGTTTGATGCCGCTCCCATCTCTATTTGGCTTACGGATATTCACCATTGCGTTGCCATAATAACAGCCGTAAACAAATCTAGTGTGAAAGTCGGCGTGCGTGGGGCGTCTGAAGCGGAATTTGTTACTGCTGATTGTGATTCCTCAACGAGTCGCTCTTATGAAAAGGCGTTCAGCGCGCTACGTTTTCAACTCATTATTATTTTTTGAGTATATAACGCACTAGTTTGGTTAGAAAATAATGGTGTTATTAAGTATAAATATTTTAATATTTTAATGTATTTAAAATATTTTAAAAATATTTTTATTTTTAAGAAAATTGATTGAAAAATGTAGGTGAAGCGGCGCTTTACCCGCGTCCCCTGGCGAGCCGCCACTGCTTCGAATAGTCCCCTTAGCAAGTTAATACAATCAGCAGGTGGAACCCTGGGGAACAAATTTTTTACATCAAGAGAAATCAACTTTGCATCGTACAGAATCTCAATAGTTTTTAGATATTTAGCAAATTCAATCGAGTTTTGAGTGGAATATTGATTTTGAAACCCTATAACTTCTCTTAATGTATTATTAAGCCACGATGATAAATTTTAGCATGGGAAATCCACAAAAGATACCACAGGCCGAATAGGGATACTCTATGTACCTTCGGTAGACCATATAGTTGGGGAGTTCTAGAATTCATCGGATACAATTTTTGTTTAGTGTTGTTAAAGTACTCTAGAGTATTTAGTGTTTGATCCAAAATATTTTTCGCCTTAGTAAAAAATGAAGCTCTAGTGTTTATGCATTGAAAATCATAGGAGTCCAGAAAATTAAGCACTTATATAATATGAATGATGTTTTTTGCCTCAATTGCTAATGTTTCTTTGATATTCCTGTTTCAGATTCCTTTTGCGACCCAGCTAAATTCTTTAATAGGTACTTTTCAGTAACTGAGGTGTATATGATTCCGAGAAAAAAATAGATCTTGTTCAAGAAACGAAAAAAAAGTTGAAATTTGTCCCCAATTTAGTTGATTCCCACTGAAATAGTGATTTTTAATAAGCCCGATCACTGAACCTTCCCAAAACAATTACGCGCCAGTACTTAACGGGAATATTAAAATTACCGAACCCATTTATATTAATTTATCCCCTTTTCCGACTACCACTGCCCCAGGGGTATCCAGTTTCAAGCAACCCTTTTGTTCTTTCGCACCCCAACAATGACATTTAACGTCCTGCAAAAATCGCAACGTCAATCGAAAATTAGACGGTGCCGGGATGTTTGGCCCGTCGTCTATCCCCTCACCCCTCTCTCTCACAGTTTCACCCCATACGATTGTTATTTTTGGTATTTAGCATTTCAGCCCAGTCGACGTGATTAGGGAT
This sequence comes from Kuschelorhynchus macadamiae, assembly GCA_030620095.1. Lineage (NCBI taxonomy): Eukaryota > Metazoa > Arthropoda > Insecta > Coleoptera > Curculionidae > Kuschelorhynchus > Kuschelorhynchus macadamiae. The sequence goes on from JAUTXW010005306.1 coordinate 124,011, forward strand.
GCTCGAGCGGATAAGGGTGAGCTGACAAAAATAATTACGTCTGTACGCTTAAGCGAATGTTTGATTGAAATATTCTTGGATAACTGATTATCTGTGCCTTGACTGTTATTAATTGGTTGTTATTGACACTATTATATATTAGTAGAAGAATTGTTTCCTAGTGTACCGATACCACTACCTTTAGAGTACCTAAAGGAACTACTTGAATTCAATAATTTGAAGAAAGAAATTATTGATTAATATCAAATATTTCCCAAGGGGATGTGGTACAGATACGTAGACAATATATTTGTCATTTTTAATACTAAAACATAAAATTTGGACACTTTCTTAGAAACATTAAACAATAAATATCCTTCCATTCATTTTACATACGAAAAGACGAACACTGGGCAATTACCTTTTCTCGACACGTTAGTTATTGGAAATAACGATAAATTAGAATTTAATTTTTATAGCAAATTTACTAATTCTGATACGTATATAACATCAGATTCATTTCATTGCCATCAACACAAAATGGTAGCATTTCATTTCTTAACTCACAGGCTAGTCAATTTTCCATTAAATAAAGAACGTTTTAACAATGAAATGAATCGGATTAAAAATATAGCTAAAAGTAATGGATATAATGGTAATTTTGTACATACATTAGTAAATAGACATAAGCATAAGAAAGTGTTAAAAGATGCCACTACTCTTCAAGCACCTAAGGCTCCCAATGAGTTCATAGTAATCCCATATGATCCCAGATATACGAGAGGTATAAAAAAAGTATTTAAAAACGTAGGTTTTAGAGTAGCCTACAAAACGAAGGCCAGTTTGAAAAATCTCCTTGAAACCCTAAAAACAAAGCAACTTGAAAGAGAGGAGTGGCATCTATGAAATTAGCTGTAATGACTGCGATCTAAAATATGTTGGGCAAACTAAACGCTCCATAAACTTTCGTTTCAAAGAACACATGGCATATTTAAGAACAGAAAAGTCAAACGTTGCCCAGCATGCTTTGGAAAACAATCACCAAATAGGAATAAATAATCTCAAGTTAATTAAAAATGTATCTAACAATAGATTATTGGATTCATTTGAGAATATAGAAATAGTTAAATGTGGTAAGAAAACACTAAATAAACACAGAAGGCCTATTCCCTATAGTCCCCTTTATTGCTTACTTGACACGGGTGCTATCAAGTGTAGGATAAGTTACTTTAGTTTATATCATCTGCTGATGATTGTAAATTGGTTAGCGAAACGCGCGTCCAGAACGTAACAAGTTGTGGTGTAGTGTGGTTAGAACTCTTGTATTTTGAACTATTGTATATATATGGCATTTTTTTATAGCTTTAGAGCCCATTTAGCCACAAATATTCAGGCTACATGCAACAAGTTTAAAAAGCAGTCATAAGAGAAAAACTAAACGACAGCCCAAAACTAGATACAACCATAGAGAATTTTACACACATTCACACACTTTTCGTCATTTTGGGCATCTTAAAATAAGTTCAATACATAGTTTTTAAATTGACACACACTTATTAATTTTTATACACAATTTAAAGTCAGTTGAATAAGATATTTATTATATTAATTTGTCTTATCTGGCCAGTGAAACAGATCACTATATCGTCGACGTATCTATACCAATAGAGGCAAACAAAATAAATTTATAAAAAATAACATCGTGCCCAAAAGTGTACATATAGGCCAGGCTGGGAGAACTTTTAACCACAGATTAGCAGTACATAAAAAAAGGTTTATTAAAAATAAAACAGATTCAGCATACGCCGAACGTTTTTTTTTTTCGATAAAAAATTTGAAATATTACATACAGTATTTTCCGTCCAGATATTATTTACGGCTCTGAAAGGCCATAAAAATCTTTAGTGCTAATAATAATAATAATCTTTATTAATAGCCCTTGGCTAGCAAAAATACATATACAAAATATCTTTGATACTTAAGCCCAGGAAAAATCACAGCAATCACAATATAACCTACTTTTCCTACATACTAAATTCCTACAGTTTGTTTAATATATAATTTACAAATATTCCTAAACATAGCTAGGTTTTGAGAACCTTTTATACGCTCAGGTAATTCATTAGAGTGTTTCAATCCTTAATAAAATAAACTATTCTGACTAGAATTTGTATTTACTCTATATAAATAAAACTTGTTATTTGTCCTTGCACGAGTATGATGTTCATGTATATCACTCACAAATGTACATTTGTTCAATAGATGTTGCGGCAGTAAATTATGTAACATTTTAAAAATAAATATCATACTATTGTAAATGACTGTTTGTTTTACACTCAAGAGGTTAGTACAATTTTACTTTTCAGTTTTACTTGTATATATATGTTTCATCCCAAAATCATTCTCAAAGCTTTTTTGGTTTTTTTGTAACCTATCTAACTCAGAATTGTTCATTAAGTACAACAATGTAGAGCAAAAATATAAATGGGGTGCAATAATTGTTTTATAGACAGTCAATTTAGCATAACAACTCATGTTTTGGTAATATATGTATGTATAATGTTCTGAGAAACTTAAGCAATCATCTATTATACCACCCAAATATTTGAAAGTAACTACTCTTTCAATTACCGATTATTGATCTTAACATCTCCAAGATCAAGATTAAATTTACACTATTTGCTCTTTATAATCATTTATTTTCAGATAATTGTTATTTAGCCATTCTAATAAGTTATTAATTTCTTCATTCAGTGTTTTTATTATTTCATCAACATTTTTACCCACTATATATATCACAGTATCATTAGCAAACAGTTGGATATCACATTTTTATACAGCCTTAACAATATCATTAATATACAGTATAAATAGAGTAGGCCCCAATACAGTTCCTTGTGGTACACCATATGTTGACCTTCTGGGAGTTGAGATATCACCATATTTTACCACTTGCGATCTATCAGTTAAGTATATCAGCTATTTTATCTATATTGGTTATAGAGTTTGTAACCCACTTCATATCCAAAAGCCTCAGTTGGAATTGTGTCGTATCCATTTATTTGTAGTTTCTAGTTAACCTTTTTTCAATTTTATTTATGTGTTTGTTATGAAGGTCTATTATGATAATGGAGTGATCCGTTATTTTGGGACTCAGGAGAACAGGAGGTCTATTCTTGTTGCCGATGTTGGTGTTACACGTGTACATGTATTTATTATTTGATACATAGCATGAGCAGCTATGAGGTTATTTAGTTTACATTCATGTAAACTAAATAACCAGACAACAAAATTATAGCATCTTCATTAATTTCATCCAGAAAGCTATCCAGTTTATCCAAAAATTCAGCATCACTCGCACTGGGTGAGTGATATAAACAAAAAAATATCATATTTTTGTTTTGCTATGGTTATTTTTATGCCCGTTATCCATATATATGTATTATTATCTATTTTTTTTGTTTCTTTATATCGGTACCCCCTTTACATATATCAATGTTCTTTCGGTATGAGTGCTTGAAGAATAACTAGCCACTGTATTATATCCAGCTATGTCTATTTCATTCTGTGTGAAATCTGATGTAACATGGGTTTCTGAGAGACAAATAATAACTGGCTTATTTTGGTTTGCAATCCATGTTAGCTGTGTTTTATGTTTATTTAATTTTTTCTTGAACTTGTTCTACTATTATTTAAAAGGCCTCACAATTCCTGTTATAAGCCCGATGTTTAAAAGACTCAATACGGTCCACTTCAATACTTCCGATGCATATTTACAATTTATACAACAGCCTTCTCTTAACTGACAATCAGTCTCCTTAATGATCTCCAGCGCATATTTGACATGTTGGTGTTTCCTTCTTACATTCTTTCTTCTTTTACTATGTGACCGAACTTCCAACAATTAAAGCATTGTCTTATGTGCAAGCTATCCCTGAAAAAGTAGCTCCTCCAACCTATATGCAGCTTGTTCCTGATTCTCGATACATCTGTATGTTTCCACATTAACTGTAATATTACATTCATCAAACCTTTACGATTTTTTCAGCATGGACTATTTTAAGCTCTTTCTCTCTTCGTCTCTCTCTCTTGAGTAGTTATTCAGTTTTGTGCAATAATTTTTGCTGTCAGGCTCTCTTCATCTTCTAATTCCACTTGATTTATTGAAAAGTATTATTCTAGGATTCTTCTTTTCTGGAATATTTACTTCATAAGATTCTCTCAATGATGTTTCGATATTGTCACAAACATTTTGTACCTTCTCTTTTCTGCTTTCGTTGCACCTAATAGCAATTCCTCCGTCTCGGATATACTTGACCCTCGATACTCCAACACCAAACCCACATGGGTTAATTTTTTCTTCTATTTTCTTTTTTGTGCACTCACTAGTTTGATTTTTATCCTTGGGTTTAATAATTATCACTTCTTCTTTCTGTTTTTTCTCTCACTGCATTGCCATAGTCAAACCCTGTATCATAAGGTTCTTCGATTATGGGTAGCTTACTTTTCAACCTTTCTAATTCATCGTTTAATAGACTTATAATTGTATTTTTGTCATTTATTGCTGATTCCTTACTTAATAATAGCTTCTAGAATAGTTCTAAAGATTGTCCGGAGAGACATCTTTCGCATAAAATTTCATGACCCGACCATTGGCAAGCTGTAGAACTTTCACTTCTGAGCTTGTTAGTTTACCACAATCCTTACACACCGCTTTTTCACACGCATTACAATCAAAAATATCCTTGTTTTATGTCTTTATTTATTTACATATATCACATTTCATTTTGGAGGTTAACTTTTTTAGCAAAATATATATATTAACACAGAGCACAGTGTCTATTGTAAAAAAGCTCGTTAGTTTTCACGTGCTAGCGAAACCTATTTCACAAGTTGTGAAAGTGAAAATCTAAAACAGTTTAAAGTGTTTTATTTACATTATTGATAATGGATTTTCATCAAGTAACGATCGAGTCAATCAAGTTTTCTATAAAAAAAAGGTTTCATCGCAACGTTTAAAAGCAACAACAAATATTTTCCCGTATATAACAAAAAATTAATATACATGCAACGAATATAATACTAATATAGATGAAACTATAGAGTAAATGAAATTAACGCCGGCATATCCGAAATTAAGCTGCAAAAATGGATATCAATTTCCATTATATGAAGTTTTAGGATTAAAAATTAAGCGAGGCGAGGTAACTCGATTCGAGAGCGGTACAAAAAGTTTTGATAAAGCAGTATCGGTAGATATTTCACTTTGGAAATTGATTGGCATAATGTTAATTGATTTTAAAATATCCTTTTTGTGTATGTACTCACTCTTTAATTTTTTTGCTGTAACCAGATAAAATTTGTTGAGCCAAAAAAAACTATTTTATTTTTACTTACTTATTCAGACAGGGATATCTTGTGATACAGTAATATTTTTGTGTATTAAAAAATGTATTTAACAGATAAATGTGTCTATTCATAGCGTGACAAAACTAATATTTAGTTAGCTGTAACAAATTATAACAAAAGATTTCTGGACAAGAGAACGATAAAGTTAATATTTGTGTCAGCATCAAAGGGTACGCAAAACAGGAAACATAATTCCAACGATGTAATTTTAACAAATATTTCTTTTTGCTGTCTTAAAGCATATTAATGTACCGCGGTGGTAAAACTGTTGATGAAAACAATCTTTTTTCTACAGTGGCTTAAACAAAAAGACTCTAAGCATTTTGTAAAGAGTTGATTCGTCTTCATTTAGTAACACTTATATACTATCTTCTCAAATATTTTTATTGAGCGCCATTTTGTTCCATCCAACATATTGAATTTCTACCAATATTTCACCAGTTTGTACACATGATTTTTGGGCATAAGTTAAAATAAATTTAATAAGTAGTTTTTACATCGATACACACCAGTTTATTCCAATGTCACACTTAATGGTCACACAAAATTGAAATATTTTTATCACTAGGCCGCCATATTATTCCGGCATATTGGAATTTTACCAAAATATTATCAGGTCAGACCCATATGATCCTTAATTTGTGATTAAAATTTGAGGTCACTTTGGTGAGTATTTTTTAAGCTACGCCGCGAATTGAGAAACACAGGGACCGACGGAATTGATAAAAATATATTTTGGCAACTGAGGACGCTAAAACCTGAAAATATGTAAAACCTGACAGCGTGATTTTTCAAGATTACAAAATATTTTATTTGACCGCCATTTTGTTCCGCTAGCACAGTTAATCTCTACACTACAATTAGTTATGGCACACAATTTGATATCAGTCCACTAGGTAGTTTTTTCAGGCTGAATTTTTAAATATTTGTTTATGCCGGCATTTTTTTACCAATTGTTTTCTACATAATACTTGATTGTTGTGAAATAAATTGGATAAGTTACTTTTTTAACGTTTCACTAGGCCGCCATTTTGTTTTGCCATATTGGATTATTATGACCCTTAATTTTTTATTCAAATTTAAAGTCAATCTGAGGTGTAGTTTTTAAGCTATGGAGCTAACTGACAGACAGACCGACAGATGGACCGACGGAATTGATAAAAACATATTTTTTTGGCGTCTAGAGACGATAAATCTTGAAAATATATAAAACCTGAGAGACTGATCTTTTCACGATTACAAATATTTTATTTGGCCGCCATTTTAAATTTGTACCACAGTTTTACTAGTTCATCTCTATACTACAATTAGTTATGGCAAACAATTTGAAATCAGTCCATTAAGTTGTTTTTCAGGATGAATTTTTAAATATTTTACTAAGCCGCCATTTTTTCCGCCATCTTGGATTCGAACCAAAATTTTACCAGTTAATTTCTACATAACATATGATTTTTGTACAAAATTTGAGATATATTTTTGGTTTTTTACTAATAACACTGGCCGGCAAAAAAAATTTTTTTTGATGGAACACGAATCAGAATAGCATAATCTAATAGAATGGACCTATCCAAATACGAAAATGACAAATAGAAAGTTGTAGCACGTAGGGTTTTCTTATTAGAGTTGTAGAACCATATCGAATGTTACGATACTTAATATCTATAGAAAAAATGATTTCAGAAAATTCTCAACCCTGTTTATTGACTATTTTACAGTTTTCGCCTATTAAACATACCACAAATCTAATAGAAAAGCAAACGAGAAAAATATTAACTTAAACCACTAATTAAACTTTATTTTTTCCGTTTATGAGGTGTCCTATCTTCTCTCTTCAAAAACCAATAGTAGTCACCCATCATGGCTCCCATAGTCCTTGGTACCAAATTTCCATTGTTCTGATATCTTGGTAAAACCTTTCACCTTGCTCGTCACTAACAGCTCTCAAATTTTTAGGAAAAAATGACAGATGGGAATCGAGGAAATGAATTTTTAATAACATTCTGGCACCGAGCTCTTTATAGGCATCTAAGAGTTCATCAACTAATTGTTCATAATTGTCATTCATATTGTTGCCTAAAAGCCTCTTACTACATTAACAAAATGAATTCTATGCTCTGAGTTCGTGCCTGTTAAGCTTTTCCGTAAAATTGACATCGTCCAGCAATTTTCTGATTTGTTGCCCAATAAAAATGCCTTCTTTTAATTTGGCATCACTTAACTGGGGAAAGACTTATCTTAGGTATCCATCACCATCTTTAATCAAAGCCTTCACAAAGTTTTTCATCAGCCAAAGTTTAATGTGAAGAGGAGGCAAAAGGACATTTTTGTGATCAACGAGAGGTATAAATTTAACATTTTGAGATCCCAGTTGAAATTCGCTTCTTTCTGGCCAAATTTTTGTTACATAATGCTGATTTATTGCACGACTATCCCATAAACAAAAACAACAACAATATTTAGTAAATCCTTCTGCAGTCCCACTAAAATCGCTATAACTTTTAAGTCCCAACATATCTGCTATTTATAACTATTGTGGTTTATTTTATCCAAAATCGTACTGGTATAGAGGGTTTTAAATTCATTATGCAATAACACAGCTTTTAAGCTATATTCAGATGAGTCTATGAATAAGCTCCACTCACGGAGAGAATGTTCAATATCAAGTTCCTGCATTAAACTGTCTATATCAGTACACGCGCACAACGAATTTTCCATCCTGTAGAATTCAGAAAACATAGCATTTTTTTTTCTGAAATTTGTAATTAGTGTTTCTTTGGCCAATAGGTTCCATTCCTTAAGACGGGAACCCAGAAGTTCTGACTGTTGCTTGGATAACCTCAAATCAGGTACTAAATCATTTAATTCACTTTGAACAATTAAATGTGGCTCGCCAGAACTGGGACCTGTGGTAAAAGTGGGATCGGTGCACTGTTCTTCTGAGCTGCCTGATGATGCGTTATCTCCATTATCTCCCAAATCAATAGCTTGCCAATTTAAAGTCGCAATCAGCACTGGCAAATTTGCATTATGAGGAAAGGTCGTATGGCAGATTGCAAATTTAGATATTCTATATTTGCTTTCCCTTTTTGGAATAACCTTCAGTCTTTGTCAGGCAAAAATAACAATCGTCAGAATGATTTGTGGGTTCTTGCCATACCATTGGAACTGCAAAAGGCATACATTTTCTCTTTCTCTTCATCCACTGCACTAATGATACACTACAACTAACACAGCACACATGGGGAGCACACCGCTTATCTCGATCCCCAATTAACACACCAAAATATTTAAAGTAGGCTTTTTTTAATTTTCGGAAAATGGCCTGGTTTGTGATTTCACCATTCTCCACAAATAAAACAAACTTTGTCAGGAGAAATTTTGCATTCTCGTCTTCACATACACTTGCTTATCGATACGCAGAGAACCACTCAATTCGAAACTCAACAGAAGAGTGATGTTTAACGTTTATTTTATGTCTAATGTTGTAAACAACCCAGTCTAGGTAATTTTTCCGTTGTAAAATGGGCCCAGTTTAGCCGCCCCACAATAAAATTGTCGTTTACCTGCCAATATAAAAGGGTCTAATTGTGCTATTAAAAAATGGTAGGTTTTAGGGTTTTCTGAATATTTTTTTTATTATTGGGAGGGTATTTCCATTGTGAAAATAATGAGCTGGCCTGTGTTAGAAAAATCTTGTCGGCCAGTGTAATTTTTATAATATTTCACTAGGCCACCATTTTGTTTTGCCCTACTGGATCTTTATCAAAACATTACCAAGTCATCCCCATATGACTCTTAACTTTTACCTATTATTTGAATTCAATCTGATGAGTAGTTTTTAAGCTATACCGTGAACTGACAGACAAATCGACAGACAGACCGATAGAGTTGATAAAACCTGTTTTTCGGTATCTAGAGACGTTAAAATATGAACATGTGTAAAAACTGAGAGATTGATTTTTTCCACGATTACAAATATTTTATTTGGCCGCCATTTTAAATTAGTACAGTTTTACTAGTTCATCTCTATACCACAACTAGTTATAGCACACAATTTGAAATCAGTCCATTAATGAGTTTTTCAGGCTCAATTTTTAACTATTATTAACTATATTAAGCCCCCATTTTGTTCCACCATCTTGGATTCGTACCAAAAGGTGATTTCTATATAGTATTTGATTTTTGTGCAAACTTTGAAATAAATTGGATAATCAATTTTTTAGTATCATTTTTTTAACTTTTCATTTTGTTTTGTCATATTGGATTTTTACTAAAATGTTACCCCAGTTATTCCCATATGACCCTTAATTTCAAAATCAATCGGGTATCGGTGTTTGCATTTATTTTTATTTATTCAAAGGCATTGTTTTTCTTTCTAATTTAAGAAAAATCAGGCGAATTTTAGGCGAAACAATTTAAAATTCAATACAATGGTGTAATGTTAGCGGCTTTTCGATTATTTTCCGAGGGCTTAGAGCAGGGGTGCTCAAACAGTCGATCGCGAGTGCTTTTTGAGTAGATCTCGAGAAGAAAATTTTTTTTAATAAGTAGGTACTTAACTAAACTACAAAAATTTATATTTTATTTTATTTATTTATAAAATATCTGAAGTTTTACATGCTGCAATTCTTCTTTGCAATATGCAATAGTCTTGAACAAAGGCACGCGCAGTTTGACAAAAGGTACAAATGTCTTGCCGCTGCGCATGCTTTTGTTCAAGACTATTGCAACTTGCAAGAAAGAATTGCAGCATGTAAAACGGCCTTAACGTAATAAAATAACACTCTGCTAGCGGCAAAAGGCGGCTTTATCAAAGGAACGCGCGATACTTGTGAAAGAAAAGCCTCGTTTTTTATTCTTGCCGCTTTTCTAGAAATTTCGGGCGGCGCGTTTGACAAGAACATTCGAGACTTTCTTTCACGCCGATATAAATGTTGCGCCTGTAGGAATTGGAGTCATTCTGAATTGCAACTTGACGGCAAAACTACGTCGATACAAAGTTTATTATTAATTAGTACAAAATGAGTGCAGCGGAGAAATCTAAAACGTATCATTTTAATAACGATTGGGAGGAAGAATTTTTGTTTTTATGGTGAGGGATAAGTGCATTTGTCTTATTTGTCGTGCGTCAGTTGCAATACCTAAGCATGGTAACTTACTTCTTAAGTGAATTAAGAAAACGAAAAGTACGTGATTTGATATCTTGTTTGAAAAAAGAACAAACCATGTTCACAAGACCAGCCAAACAATCAAAAGCTGCTACGATCGCGTCATTTAAAATATCTCATATATTGGCGAAACACAAGAAACCATTCGAAGATGGATCGGTTGTGAAGGAAGCATTTATTTATATTTTTAAAAATAAAACAAAAATCGTGTCTGCTATTAGAGAACTTCAGTTATCTCGACCGACTGTCATAAGGCGTATTGAAGTCATGAGTCAGGACATGGCAGATAAACTAAAAAATGATATCACGGAATGTACATACTTTTCTTTACAGTTCGACGAATTCACCGATATGACAGATTTTGCCCAGCTGTGTATTTTTATTCGGATGGTATTCAATGACATGTTGGCTAAGGAAGAATTTTTGACAATCATTCCTCTGAAGGGGAAGACCCGTGGCGAATATTTATATATGACGTTTTCTTCAATTTTGTAAAAAACTACAAGCTAACAATATATTAAATTACAACAAGTTTTGTGTTCAAAAGTTTTAAACACGGAGGAAATTATGGGCATTGCAACAAAAATTGTGAATTCCATCCATGCACGTAGCTTGCAACGGCGGCTCTTTAAGTTGCAGTTAAGCAGCTGAACACACTGATTTAGTTCTTCACACAGACGCCAGGTGGTTGAGTCGCGGAAAATTCCTAGAAAGGTTTCAAGAATTATTGCCGGAAATAACAGCTTTTCTAGACGAAAGAGGTGATGACACTCAGATGTTGAAAAACGAAAAATGGCTGACTGATTTAGCATTTTTGACTGACATCACAATGCACTTAAACACCATTAACTTGGAGCTTCAAGGTAAAGGAAAAACTGTTATTGAGATGATTAGCGCAGTAAACGCATTCAAAAGTAAATTGCATCTTATGATAGATCAACTGAAAAGAAAGGATCTGAAACATTTTCCGTCTTTGAAAGCAAGGATTCCTCAGTTGAATTATGATACGTATGAGGCTGAATTATCAAATATTTTGGGACAAACGAAATGCGTTTTTATGATTGTAGTAAATTGGCAAATGTAGCATCATTTATGAGTTATCCTTTTCATGTAAAAACATTGAGGAATTAGATACTGATATAGCAAGTCAGTTTGATGAAAATGAGTTGGTGCAGATTATATCAGATATACATCTCAAGGCTACAGCATCTGATACAAATTTCTGAGGCAAATCGCCCTTCAACTGACAGCAATGTTTGGGTGCTGAGGACATGAGCAGTGCCACGCTTCA